>JAVTVY010031963.1:0-12859 GCA_036873755.1 Hanleya hanleyi | reverse complement strand
AGCTCACAAAGATGTTGTCACCCACATGAAATTTCGCTTCGTCACTCCCCTGGTCGCGAATAACCGCATCGATGGCGTAATCAAGGGTCTCCAGTTTTTGCCAGGTGTCTAAGGTCAAGGCAATATGCTTACCGGGTCTGTCGTTAAAGCCCGCTGCATTAAAATGCACTTCTTCGTCTTTCACACTCACAGTTAAATAGGGTGAGAGCTCCCAAATGTCCGTGTGGGCTGCCTGGTAGGCTTGCTGGATGAGGTTATTGATCTCCTGGACAGACATAGGAAGTTCTACCTCCTGTTTCACAAGCACTTGCTGGGGTACTACTGGCTCAATCACTGACTCAGGTATTTCTAACGGTGTTAGTCGAGGGCGTTTGGGTCGTCCAGCGCGTTTGACAGGTGTACTCTCTGGGGTAGTGTGCGTACGTTTGCTAGCTGTACGCTCTTCGGTGGTATCCATAACTAAGATATCATCATCTTGTATAACGTCGTCGGCTTCAAGTAGATCTGCTAGTTCGTCATTTCCCGTGATCTTCATCCCCGCCACCAAGACTAGAAATGCATAAGGGCCACGGCGCAGTAAACAGTCGATGAGAGCTCTGTTTTGTGCTGAAGGGGTTTTCTCCGCCATGATATTTTCCACACCCTCTTTCACGAGTATGTGTTCCTGCATAAGGAAATCACATAGTTCAGCCACATGCTGTATTTCATCAATGAGACGAACACGGTACTTTCGAAACTTCGCTAGCTGGGCTGCCTCCATGACTGTGGGCTCAGGCTGATGAGTAACTAATACAGCGTAATAGTCTGTTGAATTTGCACTGGTAAAATAAAAAAAGAAGTAAATGGTCCACAGCTCATACAAGTAGGCAAGCAGGCTGGCTGACTGGCTAGAGGTGAAGCAGACTAGAGGTGAAGCAAGCAGGCAGGTAGGCAGGCTGGGAGGCTGGTCAGGTCAGGTAAGTCACAGTGCTACGCAAAGGTAGTGCAATGAATACACCCCTACCCTAAAAATCGACTCCTTTTATACGTTTTTCTACAATCCGCCATCTTGTACCCAGCACCCACCATCCACACACGCCGCCATCTTGTACCCAGCACCCACCATCCCCACACGCCGCCATCTTGTACCCAGCACCCACCATCCACACACGCCGCCATCTTGTACCCAGCACCCACCATCCACACACGCCGCCATCTTGTACCCAGCACCCACCATCCACACGCCGCCATCTTGTACCCAGCACCCACCATCCACACGCCGCCATCTTGTACCCAGCACCCACCATCCACACGCCGCCATCTTGTACCCAGCACCCACCATCCCACACGCCGCCATCTTGTACCCAGCACCCACCATCCACAGGCCGCCATCTTGTACCCAGCACCCACCATCCACAGGCCGCCATCTTGTACCCAGCACCCACCATCCACAGGCCGCCATCTTGTACCCAGCACCCACCATCCACACACATGCCGCCATCTTGTACCCAGCACCCACCATCCACACACACACGCATGCGGACACGCCCAATTGTGACGTCACCAAAGGTTCTGCGCATGCGCAGTGATGCGCTATTCTATCAATTTACGCCTTGTATACTACTTACATGGTTTGTTCTTGTTCACTGTTTAGTTAAACAAATATGGATATTATATAAATCGTTTAGGATTTGTCTAAAACATCGTCTTCGATGAGGCGAAATGCGGACGGCCCGACCTTCGTTGAGCGAGCGGTGATTGGCCGAGTTGCTTCAATAAAACCACGCCTGTATCAAGCGGTTAGCCAATCGTACAACAACGGCGAAATATTGGCATGGGAAAGATTTATATTCGTGAATAGTTCCCATCCATACAGTCATTTTTTCTAACAAAAATTCGATGTTATAGGATGTAATACTATCATAATCATCTACTAATTTTGCGACAAGCCTGTAGGCTCCGATAAATCCGACATTGTTTGATAAACGTGAGGTGAGTACAAGGCCAGGATAGAAACTGATATTTTTTCTCATTCTCCGAGTTCATCTGCATGAAAAGTGGCTACATTTACAGCCTAATTGTGTTTGCCGAGCCATTTCAGTTCGTAATTTATCATCCAAAAAGCATCTGAAATGTAGCTACACTCTCTATGGAGAAATTTAGCCACATTTTTAAAATGTAGCCAAATAAGAAGCCGGCATTTGCAGTTTGGTCGCTTTCTCTTTCATGTCATTGTACAGGGCGGCTGGTGTGGGAGTTGCGTCTCATCCAGGCGGTCGAGACTGGTCATGCAGCTATATGGAAAATGGCCTATGGTTTGTGTACAATCGTAGGCTTTGACCCAGTGATCGTAACTGTAGTTGGGAGCCAGGTAATTTTGAACATCTCAGAACCGGAACGTGGTAGTGGAGAGGGCCACGTGGTCGTTGGTCTTCTTAATGACGAATTTGACATTACCAGCTTTGGAGAGGTATGGGTACAGGAAGACCTTGTTGAGATTCGGATCATAACGTCCGGAGTTGAATCCGATCACAGCTTGAGTTTCTGGTCGTATGGCTTCGCGGGTTTGATGGGAACATCGTCTTCGTCCTCAGTGTCACTGTCGACCGATGTCGCAATACGTGCATTCAATTCATCCAGGACCAGTTGGAAGATTACCATCAGGTGCGCGACACTGACTTTACTGACTGTCTCTAAGTAGGTCATGGTCATGTGGATCACCATGGTCATGTGGATCACCATGGTCATGGGGATCACCAGAGCGGCCAAACAGACCGGAGCCGCGCCGTAGCCGAGAACGTTCGTATGTATGCTGACACTCAATGGGATATGACGTCGCGTCCATTGCGTTTTAGCGGTCGCCGCCTCCATGGGTTCAAGGATGGATTCAAAGGCATACACTGCTCGATATGGGAAATATCGTTGTGCAGTGGGAACATCAGTCCCTTCGTCCGCCAGCTCCTCAAAAATGGTGGATGTGTTGTGGAACACTCCGCCTGGGTACTTCCGTTTGATGGTGTTATCACAGATGTTCTCGTGGTGGTGTAAAACCCGATGGCATTGCTGGCATCTGTAGGATTGGGCATACCTGCTCATGTTGGTGATATAAGAGAAACGCCCGAGTGTCCCTTCTTGGTAGAGGTTAGATTTGAGGGTGGTGTCATACTTCTCTAAGGATCGATGGATCAAGTGAGCCACGAAGCGCGGACCATCTTCGTCGACGTCAAGGCTGAGATCGTACACACAGATATTGACATTGCAGAGTGTTTCGAAGCACGATTAATGATGATGAACGGCTGGATGTTTGTGCTTGAGTAAAAGTACCCGGACTTGGTTAGTTTCCTTATGCTGCTGTCAATATCCGAACGCCAAATTGAATTTGAATGCCGTAGTTCGGTCTGAGAAAATAGCTTCCACGTAGTTCGAGAGCTGACCTAGTTCGACCAACCGGAAATTATAGCGGTCGTGAAACGCCCTGCTACGTCGGTAGGTGTCATCCACTACACTGGTATCCGGCGCAACATTAACAGAGATTCTCGATGAAACGGTCGTCAACAATGGAGCCGCCGGGTGTCGGATCAGAAGGCGGATAGCGTTGCGTGCGTCCACGGATGGTTCGCTGATGGTGTCTTACTTGACTGGGCAGTTTAAAACAGCGACCACACTCCTCACATGGATGCTTTTGTGCCCCATGAACTGCCCGTTCGTGGCGCCGTAGATTTTCCAGACGATAAATTTTTTTCCCAAAGGTCGTACAGGCATACTCTCTGTTGTTGTGAATGGCACGTGGCGTCGTAAATCATTCATGTTCGTGAATGATTTGGAACTGGTCGGGCAGTCATACATTGTGAAGCAGCAAATGTCGTGACGTTTCTTAGATTCACTGGCCGGGAAACGCAGAGGTTTTTTCGCCGTCCGAGATCTTTGATGACTGCCGAGGTATTATTCAATATCCGAGGATTGTATCCGTGTATCGGGCCTTACAGAGTAGTATTTTGTGTTGAATGCCGTCATTTTTATCTGACGACGATACAGCTCAACAATCTTCAGAGTACGAGTTATCACAGCGACACAGCTCACCAATTACCAATATACGAGTTGTCAGAGCATTTCCATCATAGCTCTCTAGATTTGCATCTAATACCGCTTATGCCGGTGCTAGGGGCCGTATGATCACGTCATCCAAGTTGCTACATGAACAGGTACAATAAAAGCCTACCTGAGATACAACACATATCACGAATCGTTAGATTCTTGATATGTGCTTTAGAATAGGTTAAACAGAGGACTAAGCTGTGAAGTCATGTGAATCTGTCAGCATGTCGGCACCTCTTCCCACTTCCCTTATATGTGTTGTAATTGTTCAATGTTCAGGGAATAACTCTGTGTGTTGATCGTCTTCGTAGATACGTCAACCACAATATTCACTTCTCAGATCACCATTGGTGGCCGTATACTGTGTAGAGGTTGTCAAATTCGTTGAATGACGCGACGTCGCGTCGTGAGAGCTTTGAAAAAATGAATACAGATCTTCAAAATCGAGCTTAGTCAAAGACCAGCGTACCATCAACGTATTTTTCATCCACCAATCACAAACGCACCTCACGGATGTCATGCCAACGTACGGGATGCCTAGGAGCTACTTAGGCCAAACGAAGCGACGGTCATGTTGAAATTCACCATCTTGGACCCACGTAGGCCCAACGTTGTGCGGTCGCCATCTGGGATATTGTTGACATTCGGGCTCATTGTGACAGATAGATAGATAGATAGATAGATATTCTTTATTTAAAACTCGATAACTCCATAGGTAAAAACGTCTTTTCATGAAGTTCGAGGGCTAATAACAATGATTAAGAATGTGATTAACAAGATTGGTATAAAATATAAACAGATGAGAATAAGAAGATGTCATGTAGTACAGATATAAATGCATATATAAGGAAAACAATACTCTGGTATATTATCACATGTTACAATAAAAGTATCTCAATAAATATAATTAGTCATATGAATATATATTAGCAAAAATGTGCTGTAAAAGTGTATAATGGTTAAGATTGTAGATTAAATGAATGGTATATTATTTGATAAGAATGATCGGATAAAAATTGCGAAAACAATAGAGTTTTGTATGCATTTTTAAAAGCGCCAACAGTCTGAATTTCTTTTATATATTCAGGTAGACTGTTGAATTCAGATGCACCTGTAATTTGTAAAGATTTTTTAAAAAGCTCAGTCCTGGCTCTAGGGGCCTTCAGCAGAATTTGTTTTGAAGACCTCAACGATCTGCAAGGTGAATGTTTAACAAACATAGAACAAATGTAATTAGGAGCCAGGCTGTTGATAGCTTTATAAACGAACACCAGACGATTAAGTTTAAGTTTGTAAGCTAGTGGTAGGCAGTTTATTCTGGTGTATAGATCTTTGGACGGACTAGAAGGATCAGCATCTAAAATTAATTTCATGGCACGTCTTTGAATACGTTCAAGAACGTTAATATTGCTGCTAGAAGTGTTACCCCAGACATTGGAACAATAACACAGATGGGGTGAAATATAAAAATAGTAGAATAGCTTCCTAGCATGTAGAGGTAAGAATTGTCTGATTCTGGCGAACAAATACAACTTGGGATTGATTTTTTTTTAATTAATTTAACATGTTCAGACCAGTTCAGGTTGTCAGTGAGCATTACTCCTAGTAACTTCTCAGAAGAGACAGTTTCTAGTACATTATTACCAAGGGAGACGCGGAAAGTAGATGTGTCCAAATGACATCGCTTCTGAATGGTAGTAACCAGTAAGGATTTAGTTTTTGTTGCATTTGGGCACAATTTATTCACCTTGCACCAGTTACCAGTGATCTTTAAGTCATCGTTTGACTGAGCTTGGATGACATTTACAGATTTACCTGATGTATACATTGTAGTGTATTCAGCAAAGGAAGTAGTTGACAGAGAATTCTTCAAATGTAAAGGAAGATCGTTTACATAGAGTATAAAAAGTAGCGGCCCCAAGATTGATTCTTGGGGCACTCCAACTTCAGCATTAGTCGTATTGGAATAGCTGCCTTTATAGTTGACGAACTGTTTCCTCATCTGCAGATATGATCGGAAAAATGACAAAGATGAATCAGTACAACCGTAAACTTTGAGTTTGGTTAACTGAATATCATGGTTCACTAAATCGAATGCTTCGCTCAAATCGAGGAGCATAGTACCTACTATATTTCCTTTATCAATTTCATTTAACCAAGAGTCGATCAAAGCAGTCAGGGCTGTTTCACACGAGTGGCCCGCGCGAAATCCAGATTGCATATTGTGAAATAGGTTGTTGTATTCCATGAATTCAGTCAGATGATTGTGCACATGTCTCTCGAGGATTTTTGACAAGGCGGGTAGTAGACTTATAGGTCTGTAGTTGCTGGAGATATCTTTTGGCCCTTTCTTGTGTATCGGTGATACTCGAGCAATTTCCCAAAGTGAGGGAAAATGATTTTTTGCAATACAGAGGTCTCATTTGAAAAAATGAGAGGTCTCATTTAAAAAAACTGGGGTGTATAAACTTCTCATTAATTAAATATTATATCCCCAAAAATTGTGCGTGTTCAATGAAAAAAATGGGACGGGGGAGTGGGGAAGACTTTATTTTATTGTCAGGAAAATGGTGTTAACATACAGTGTACATGATTTGAACGTTCTTTGTTTGGCAGATCGATGTTTTATTTTTCTTCGTTAACATTCACATGAACATCGAAGTGTCACGGCTATGTAAACAAACGCTGCAGGAGACAAAAAAATCGGTTGATTTCAATAAGTCTTAATTTGAATTTTGACAAACTGGGCGAATGCTGTCACAAGCAATTCATCGAAAAGGGAGATAATTTCATTGGAGGTGTTTGAGATTGTACGGTAAAATGTGGACAATCCAATAAAAAAATAGATCGTATGCAAAGGAACACACACACCTATGGTGGCCGATAAGGGACATCGCTAGGTATGTGGTTTGGTAACACGAAGGCAGGATGCGAAGCGCGAAGGCAGGATGCGAAGCGCGAAGTCCAAACACGACTTCGCGCTTCGCATCCTGCCTTCGTGTTTGGACTTCGCGCTTCGCATCCTGCCTTCGTGTTTGGACTTCGCACTTCGCATCCTGCCTTCGCGCTTCGCATCCTGCCTTCGTGTTTGGACTTCGCACTTCGCATCCTGCCTTCGCGCTTCGCATCCTGCCTTCGTGTTTGAACTTCGCGCTTCGCATCCTGCCTTCGTGTTTGAACTTCGCGCTTCGCATCCTGCCTTCGCGCTTCGCATCCTGCCTTCGTGTTTGGACTTCGCGCTTCGCATCCTGCCTTCGCACTTCGCATCCTGGCTTCGTGTTTGGACTTCGCGCTTCGCATCCTGCCTTCGTGTTACCAAACCACATACCTGAAACAATGCAGCGATGTCCCTTATCGGCCACCATATATTTCACATACATGTATATCACCAAGTTGAAATTTTCCAGTATACTTAATGCTGAGAGATTTTGTTACCGACAACTGATTGATTTTGTCAAATTTGTTATCGAGGGTGGAGATTTCAAAATTTGATCCTTTATTTTGTTTAGTTTAAATTTTGCGTCCAACATCATTTGTCGTCCTCCATATTTTGTAATCAAATTCTGATCCTGTGATACAATTATATATACCGGTATTTAATATGTTACGTTCCTGTGATATGATTTGTAATATTATTATGCTTGGTTTCTTTGAAACACTTATTGTATGTTTTCCAATCTTATGTAAAAATTTCCGGCCATATTATTATTGTATAGCAGATGTCGTGATTGATATGAAGAATTTGGCAAATCTCCACATTCGTATATCCGACGTTAAAATACTGACGGATGACGTTGTCTTTCTGTAATAAAATCGAGCATAAATGAACTATACTTTGAATCAAGAAAATCAGCGATTTTGACTGTATCGAGTGACGAAATGGTTCCAGTAATAAAGAAAGACTGGTCATGTGCTCGTGTATGTAAACACATACAAACTTTATTCTTCATGGAAACCATGGCGACGAGAAAGGCGACTATACTCTGGTCTCGGCATTGGTAAATAAAATAATGCATTTGGGGGCCTGGCCTCGCTTTCATCGAGTCATGCGCAGTGGCATTTGTTTTGACTTCGCGCTTCGCATCCTGCCTTCGTGTTTGGACTTCGCGCTTCGCATCCTGCCTTCGCACTTCGCATCCTGCCTTCGTGTTTGGACTTCGCACTTCGCATCCTGCCTTCGCGCTTCGCATCCTGCCTTCGTGTTTGGACTTCGCGCTTCGCATCCTGCCTTCGTGTTTGAACTTCGCGCTTCGCATCCTGCCTTCGCGCTTCGCATCCTGCCTTCGTGGTTGGACTTCGCGCTTCGCATCCTGCCTTCGCACTTCGCATCCTGGCTTCGTGTTTGGACTTCGCGCTTCGCATCCTGCCTTCGTGTTACCAAACCACATACCTGAAACAATGCAGCGATGTCCCTTATCGGCCACCATACACACCTGTAGTTTGACAGAGCTTTTTAAGTAGCTTAAAAGGTGTGTGACCTCCGCTCCAAACGTTTGATGTACGTATTGTGAAACAGATGTTTTGACTAAACTTCC
The DNA here is from genome assembly GCA_036873755.1 of Hanleya hanleyi. Taxonomy (NCBI): domain Eukaryota; kingdom Metazoa; phylum Mollusca; class Polyplacophora; order Lepidopleurida; family Hanleyidae; genus Hanleya; species Hanleya hanleyi. The sequence continues at coordinate 4,250 of JAVTVY010031963.1, read as the reverse complement.
TCTGGATCTGAATGGTTGATTGTTTTTCGACTGAACAGAGTATTTCACAAAATATTATTCAGTGTCTGGTCTGGTTCTAATGATTTAATTTTCTAAGGTATCCGGCCGTCACTGTAACAAACGCCGGTCTGGATTTGTAATTCACCTATATTTTTAAATATCATATTTCCATAGTGTGAGGACGGTCATAACAGGCGGAAAGTGATTTAAACCAGTAAAAGATACCAATTAAAAAGGTTTTGGTAACCGATTGAACATACGTCGATGGAACATTGTTCCCATTTTTAATATGATGTATAAAACCCGGTTAGTTTTGGAGTGTGATCATTTATATAACGGTCTTCATCGATCAGTAGAGAAATACAAATTTATGCAAGACATTGTACACCAAGCGTTGTCGTTCTTTCGTTATACAATGAACGTCGATTGTACGTACTACATCATCCGAACGCATGGCACGATCATACGTAGAAACTTCTGCTCGTAGCCATGCGGTAACGGGTGCTATCTGAGTGTAATAGGGCGTTTCCCAAATGGTCACATCCGACTGGTCCCGTTACATCCGACATTGGTGCAATCACATTCATACAACTAAGACACACCTCCAGAAAGCGATCGATTGAAATGATCCCATGGTGGGCCTCGAAGTGCCCCCATCACAAAATAAAAAGCATATCATTTTCCTGTGGCCTGCCGCCGATTTTATTTTGTTTTCAAATATGTTAGGCCGTTTGTAATATGATTTTTCTTAAGATAAACAAAGAAGCATGCTCCACTAGAGTGAGAAATAAAATAGCTAATTCGCACAACTTCGTTTTGGTCTCGCGTAGACTCCCCCAGTCTTGCGCCTCGTGAAACTGACATGTGTGCATGTCTGAGAAATATTTGAATACAGATAATATCATTGGCTCGTTTAAATGGGACCGACATTTGACCTCATGCTTTGGGAACAACTTTCGAACTGGATTATCTCCCTCTAGATAGATGGCGCCGTGTGAAATACATGCCGAATCACAGCGAAAATCTAAGGGTAGTGTTAAGTGAAACGTGAAATGCCCTTAGCAATCTAAGATGACGTACCACAGCTCTCGTATGTTTTATCGTTTGGTTGCTGGGTTAGGCCGTTTGTCATGGTTTAGCACCATAGTTTTCTTCAAATACAATGATAATAACCATCACGAAAATATATTGCAATGGAAATCACTGGCAAATTACCCAAACCTAGTGGTGCATTGATGAGATGTTGCGCTGCGAAACGTAAGGTCGTGAGCTCGAATCCCACCAGTGTCAATATTTTTTTTCGACAATTGGTATCAATTCATCGGTATATATCTAATATTATTTTTTTGACAAGCAACGTATCAATTTTTATATATTTCATAAAATAATGGTAAAATGTATGGAACAAAACATGTGGAGTGTCGGGTCACAAGCACGGCAATGACGTACTTACGCGTTTTTCACCAAACACATCTCGCCGATGTCATGTACGGATGCCCTTGGGCGACGCAGGCCAAACGCAACCTCCCCACAGCGCATGCTCTGTTTCACAGGTTCACTCCACTTATGTCCCTGTCGCTAGTAGCGGAAGTTGACCTTTGCTACGTTCATATGACGTATAGGGGGAAACCCACGTACGCACGGTTCAGTTTGAATCAGAACAACTCCTTCAGTTTTGCACATGAGCAAACTACTTTTCATATGCTTTGTCCAGATAAACAGGAAAAATAATCTCCAGATAATTCTTTTTAACGCTAGGTCAACACAGGTATTATGCAGACTTTGAAAAGTAATCGAAATGTTCGGCAAACATCTATTTTACTATATATGATGTCACTTCCGGCGATGTGCGCGCTGCCGGGAATCCTGTCCAAAAATCTGACTGGTCGCTGGGGTATTATTAGACCCCCAGCGATGTGTTTGGGTCAAACGTAGCGGTCGCCATCTTGAAAATCGCCATCTTGGATGCACGTAGGATCAACGTTTTGCGGCCGTCGGATAGTTGGATAGTTTACATTTTGCGAGGGGTGATCTCCACAAAAAATACTGCGTAGCCCCGGGTGTATGGTTCGTATGACTCATATGCCATTTTTCTTTGACGGAAATGACGTGACCGGGCGTGACCGGAAGTGACCTTTGATATTTGACCTTCGACTCCAGAAATACCCTTTGACACAGGAAATGACGTCACCAAATGTGACCTTAGACCCGAATGTGACCTTTGATGCGGAAGCGACGTCATCCGTGACGTCATCGGATGTGACGTCATCAGCCTCAGCCTCAATACTCGGGAATAAGGGTTTGAAATACTACTTGCCTTTTTAACGCACTGAAACCCAACACGCACACTCACTTGCAAGTTTGTAACCGGTCAGAAGATGTTGTAGGTATCCAGAAAATAGGATCCACGAAAAGCTGAACAAAACCACTTGTTTTAAATCCCAACGGACTAACAGTACTTATACTTACGGCAGCAATCTACTCTGTTGGTGACCTCGATTCTGTTAACGGTATACACATCACCCAGATCTACCATCCACCAAGGATTATCTTCCCCATCTCCGTTAGTATGGGTACAAGGGTGTTGCCGGTAATTTGGATTTGCTATCCCATCCACGGCCAAATGACTGTTTTCGGACATTGAACTTGAATTTGTCTGTCCATTCAAAGCAATGTTTTCCTCGGTATATTCCGCTCCACAGAACATCCCTTATAAAAAAGACAGAAACCAGCATTCATTACAGACACTCTAACACGAGAAATCACAATTGTTCCAAACCGAATCCAAATTCGGATAAAACATACGATCAGAATTGGTCTAAGAAGTCTCATTGGGATAGTTTCATTTCAATCCAACTCAATGAAAAGAGCCGAGAAAAATAAACCTGAAGGCGAACCAGAAGATAGTAACATACTCTTCCTGTGTACACACGCGTTTTCCCCAAGCTGTAACCATCATGGTCCGACATTGGTAAACATATGGTACATCATATATTGACAAACGGTTTTTTCACCGCCAATGTAGGAGCGTGTGGGTGTGGACAAACGATGTACCAATTTCATTCGGTCCATCATGGCGTGGCAAACATTTGGACCAATATATGTTTTCACTCCGAAAGCCGCAGTTTGGTATTTATGACGTAATTCATATCCCAGCATGCAAAGCGTATTTTCAACACGCATTGCTTCCTGTACCAACAACAACAACATTGCGGAGCTGCTGTTGTCGCTGTTGGCAGAAAACAAATGCTTAAAAGTCCGCATGGAGGCCTGGGCATCATCAAAGAAGTTTCCTGGTTGTTTTAAGCAGTGTCTTCAAGATCAGCATCTTCAACCTAAAGGTAATTTCTGGTGTCTAAGCGATCCTTTTTCACGGAAGGTCAACTCATTCAGCAGATTCAGAACAGATTCAATTTCCAACGTAGACAAAATCGGCGGTACAGACGAACTGAAGGCCTATGGACGAGCAAGCCCAGACATATGATGGAAGAAAGCGAGCAGAATTATAACCATTCACAATTATGTAACACCGCCACAGATACACCCACCCCCCTTCCCACTAACATGAGAATAAGTGGCTACTTAATCAAACTACCATGCAGTGTTTTCAGGAAAGTATACTTTAAGGAACCCGCAAAAACCTTAGTAGTCAGGTCTCCCTCTCCCCGCTAGCCCCCCTCTCCCCTTCCACTCCACAAACATTTACAATAATGGAGGGTTACACCATCATGTATGATACTCTGTAAAAACAACTGTACCCCGGTATACAAAATTGCACATCCACAAAAAATTGTGTACTGGTACACAAGATGTGTAGGTTTTCTTCAAAATTGTGTACCACTGGAACACAATTATTGTGGGTGTGCAATTTTGTTACAGCGATTGTTTTTAGAGAGTACCTCCTTGAATTATATACAGCGACTGCACCCATTAACATAAGCAGTCGATTCGGGCAGGGTTACATAATTTTGAGTGGTCTCTGAATTCGCTATATTTCCACAAACAGCATAGTCTTATAAGTCAAAACACTATTAAAATACCTGGGATGTCCATCGCAACAACTTTATTTGGAAATGTAAATCATAACGAGTTATAAAGGCACTTCCCAAACAATACAGTGACGGTCTCCTCCGTGAGAAATAACAATCTGATGGGTTGAAGACCAAATACTCTGATATATTGCAATTATTCTGAAAGGTTGATTATGCTAGATGATGGTGTAAGCTTATCAACCAATAATATTTCACTGT
>JAVTVY010031962.1:0-12188 GCA_036873755.1 Hanleya hanleyi | reverse complement strand
GACAATATATTGTCTAATTAGCACTTTGATAATCTCATCTAAATTTCATAGATTCGCACTGCATGGTAAGGTAATATATCGTCTATTTAGCGTAGATTCGCAAATCGATTTGTCATTCACTTTATTGTCACATAAGGGGGAGTTAATATATTGTCTATTTAGCGTAGATTCGCAAATGTGTTTACCTCGACGAGATGGCAGAGAAGACAATATATTGTCTAATTAGCACTTTGATAATCTCATCTAAATTGCATAGATTCGCACTTCACGGAGAGTTAATATATTGTCTATTTAGCGTAGATTCGCAAATGTGTTTACCTCGTGGATATGGCAGAGAAGACAATATATTGTCTAATTAGCACTTTGATAATCTCATCTAAATTGCATAGATTCGCACTTCATGGAGAGTTAATATATTGTCAATTTAGCGTAGATTCGCAATTCTGTTTTACCTCGACGAGATGGCAGAGAAGACAATATATTGTCTAAATTTTATTCGTACATATATTTTGTTGAATAGGAAGCAATATATTGTCTAATCAGAGCATTGATAATGTGATGTAAATTGCAAATATCCGCAATTGAAGAAGACTTAATATACTTTCTATTTAACATATATTCACAAGGCGGTTTAACCCTATCGATCATACTTCATTCTCTATTGTTGAACCCAGAAATGATATGTTGTTAATATAACAATAATACATGTATTATCTATGCAGCAGTAAATCCTTAACAAGTAAATTGAATGTGGATACCCCTTGTTTGTTGAACCTAGAAATGCCATATTGTTACAATCACTATAAAACCATTAAGTGAACAATTCTCGTGAGAACCAAATGGCATTCGACACTAGGGGTTGCGTCAAAATGATAAAAGGTCGACAATAATTTGATGATATTCCGTGCAGATTTTAGCAACTATCTCCCTAAAAAAAAGAAATATATAGTCATCTGTGGGTCCGTGGTTTTAAAATTTGCATGTGCTATCGCGAAAGGCGGCGAATGTCCTCTCGGACTTACAGAAATGATAATGACAATGTCGCTCATGACAATGCTTCACCTTTGATTGTTGAACCTAGAAATGGCATATTGTTACCATGAAAACAATTCGAAGAAAGGGCGTTAATCACGAAAGCTGAAAACCTGGACTCTCTGGTATATTGTTTAACGATAATCTTTGCTCCATGCTACATGTAATGCTACATTATTATCTTCGCAAATATATCATGTCATAAGTACATGTAATTTGGATCACCTTCTTCCACAAAAATGATATTAGATACCTGTGCATTGCGTTTACGTGATAAAATGATATAATCATATCTTGTACGATTTATCACACATCATTCGCACTGACATTTTCTTCCTCCGCTAGTGGCGCTATAGTCATGTCTTTGTCTCTTCAATGGGTGGTATTGGGTCCATCGACATTAGGAACACAAGAAGCTGCTTCACCGAAGAATCAGAACGGCCATATGTTGTTAATACATGTAATAAGCCAGTAATTAAAATTGTTGTTATGAAACACTCTTGTCGATTAACAGCGATACATACACAAATATTGTGTACGGGATACAAAAGTTGTTATCCATAAAATAGCCTTTTATTATTTGTGGTATCAGGTCGTTTCGTCACGCGATATTCCGGCAAGCTACATTTCGGTAAGCGATATTTCGTCACGCGACTTTGACATGTGAAAATGTCGCATGCCACAATGTCGTACTCTTCACTTTGTGCCGAAATGTTGCATGCCGAAATCTCGTATATGCTGAGATGTCGCGTGCCGAAATGTCGCGGATTTGTTATATATTCGACTTTTTACTGGAGATATATGTGTCACTTGAGGGATATGTGTCACTTGAGGGGAGATTTGGAGTGTTTGATTCATACTTTTACTTCATTACCAGAAAATCGACAATGTACAAAGAAAGTTAAAACCTGGCATGGAGATATCCAAACCATAGTTTATTAGGTCTACACTCATATAATTTGGGTTTCGATAGAAAAAACTCGGTAAAACAAAAGCCCGCTGCAACTGATATTTTCGATCATGGTCACATATGCTTTATTTCTTGTCCATGGAGGCATTTCTGTGTTTGATGATATACCAGAGAGAAAAGGTAAATCTGTATCGGTGATTCTGCGGACGTTATATTTAAACTGGCCAAGCCATTGAAATGACTTTTCGGTACATTGAGTGTTGACTTCGTGTGTTTTGACGATTTTTTTCTAACTTGGGAGTGAAATCTTTCTGTTTATGGACTCGTTTGGGAACGATGATAAGCATAAGTATGTATCAATCTCAGTAAAGTCAGATATAATATCACGGAATACATGTATTATATCCAAATTCAGCCCTATATAAATCCCGTGCGAGTTGAAACTACTATTGTTAGCCTATCAGATGGATAGCTGGTTGTGACTATTTCAAAATCACGCCCACAGTAATTACACGCGGTAGCTCGTGGTCTAATATATAAACATTATCCCGAAACATTTTCCAAATAAGGCATCATTTCCCGGCAGGGTCCGTAAACATGAAAGAGTTTACTCCCGCCGAAAAATCTGGCTCTGTTAGGGGTAGAAAATATCAAAAGATTGTGCCGTGCGAATATGTTAATCTCATTGGAGTAAACGTCAATTATTGTCAGAGCGAAAAGGTTGAAATGGTCGTGATTGTCTGATTTTGGGATCTTACATTGAACACTTTCATCACCCCAATCTGTGTCTCCTCCCGATTTATACCTCCATAATTAGTTTAAAGTCAGCATCAAGAATAATTAGCTTTATTATACAAAATCTACATGAATGGTTGATACATGCGATTCAACTGGCTGATTTTGGTGAGCTGTGTAGCATAATTAGAATACTAAAAACAAACTTGTTTTCTTAACTTCAATTTTTTCATCGTTGGTCATAGTTACACGCAATATATTGCCTAGTATGTGTGTATCTTCCTATTTCTGTCATCTTAGTGCCCAATATACGGATAATTCCTGTGTAACACAAGTGACATAATTGAAGACAAGTGTTAGGAAAAGTTTATTATTCGGAATGTCTGCATTTATTGTACGCATTATAAAGAGTTTTGTCAATGGAGACTCTGTTGAAATCAAATTCTGTAGTCATTGGTGATCTTGATTTTCAGATATTTCCCCAAGTGAAAATGTGCCTTTCCGTGAGAATGACCCCACAGTGCTATTTATTAAATTGAATCTTCGAATCTAAAAACACATTTGCGAATCTACGCTAAATATACAATATATTATTCACTTTCCCCACAGTGCTATTTAGACAATATATTGTGAAGCCGGCGTGTGAAATTGAATCTGCGAATCTACGCTAAATAGACAATATATTAAGTATGCAGGAGGTGCGAATCGATGCACTTTAGATGCGATTATCAAAGTGCTAATTAGACAATATATTGTCTTCTCTGCAATCTCGACGATGTAAAACAGATTTGCGAATCTACGCTAAATATACAATATATTAACTTTCCCCAAAGTGCGAATATATGCAATTTAGATGAGATTATCAAAGTGCTAATTAGACAATATATTGTCTTCTCTGCAATCTCGACGAGGTAAAACAGATTTGCGAATCTACGCTAAATATACAATATATTAACTCTCCCTGAAGTGCGAATCTATGCAATTTAGATGAGATTATCAAAGTGCTAATTAGACAATATATTGTTTCTTTCTGGGGAACAAGAGCTCCAAGTCCCAGCATCGCACATATGTATATAGTCTACATTTTATGCAAATCATTCGTGTATTTCGAAAAGGAAAACGCTGACATTCTCGGTATGAGCAAACTGAGAAGAATGGAATGTGCTCGCGTGAAGCTTTCTCGCGATGACAGGTTAAGGAAAGAGATATTCAGCGTTTTAGGTCATGTTACATTGTACGTCACAGGTTATGTTGACTTTGGTCCATGGAAGATGAGCGTTATCCGCTTTAATAAGTATCGGCGACCTCAGTGGGGTATAACTTGTCATTGACGTCACGGACAAGTCGAACGATATTCTCGCTCACCCGAATCAGTCGGTGTACCTCCATTCGCAACTTCTCGGGGATCTCCGATTTGAGATGTCCCCTTCGTAGATTTCCGCTCGGAGTTCCGAATGGGTGTATCTCGTGTGAGGGAGGATACTCGAACAGTGTCGATCATTTACTCTGCTGCATAATCTGGTAGTGGGATGAATTCTCATTCAATATTTACGTTCAGTTGAATCGATGCAGGGGGGGGGGGGCATATTGCGGTCGGTGGATTTGTTCGGGGAGAAACAGAATATATTGTATAATTAGCATCTCGTTCTAAATAGCAAAGTATCCTAGAAAATATCTGCAAATTAGCAGCTTTGCTAATTAGATTCTAAATAGATGCGAGAGAATATAAGCCAATCGCGCACCTTAATGGTTGATTGACAGTTGACGCCGACGACGAGTTGTACATTGCATTGTGATTGATAGATGGCTACAAGAAATGTACATTTATATGGGTCGGCTGGCTGCGGGCGAAAACCCCGCCTTACCATAGCATCTCCTTTGAATAAAACATTGAGTTGATGGGCCGTGAATCCGTATTGCATACGGCCCTTAAACTACAATTTCATTCAGGTAATCTAGAACCATACAGAGGTCACGCACTGTCACACTCAGTTATAAATAACAGTTCATGCTGCAAGCATAGACGTTTTTATGATATAGCTGAGTTGTCGTCCCTACCTCGTGGTCTCCAGGATACAATCAGCTGACCTTTCTCAGCGTCAATGCCCATTTTTGAAACGTGTTTGGAATATGATATTCGGACATGCTGGAGGTGGTAGCGCTTAGCCTCGTTTGTTGACCAATATATCAAGAATGGAATTCATGGTTTAGTCGAAACTCATCAAGTACAGTACTTCAATTCTTATTAATGTAAACCCTTATTATGTAAAGAGTTTATTACTAGTACGTAGAACTTCTGAATTTACATTCAGGGTTTACCTTTCTTGTACATCGCTCTGCGATTAAACCGTCACTCAGTGGCCTAGAGCAACTCCATACCCTGTGTCCGTGTCTAATTCAGTATAATCTCAATAGATGCTAGAGCATAAATACATGATATACACAAATGCCGCAAATCGGTAACGCTCTACTTACACTTGCTTTTCACCGGGCAATAATTTCCGTCTTCTCAACTCTATAAAAAAAATATTTCCCTCAAGTGAATTACACTCAAACATGATTTTATTTTCAGTCACGTTTGAGTGAATTTCACTCACATTCAGCTCAAATTTAAGTGAATTTTCCCTCAAATTTGAGAGCATTTCACTCAAATTCGAGTGAATTATATTGTTAGCACGAATTTGAGAGGAAATTTCCGGTCACGCCTGAGTGAAGTTCACTCTAGTGTTTAACAGTGTATTGAATTGAGACGAGGTTATACAGATTGTTCATCTAACATGTATTAGCATATCAACTATATATAATCCTGAAAATGAAAAGGTTTTTTTTTTTTTTAAAGCAAACTCAGTGTAAAGTTATTGGCGTACATAGCTGCTTCGCAGCTGCACACGCCATCTAAATTTAAAATTGAAAAAAAAAAATTGAATTGTATTAGCATAACTGCCTCTATGACAAATCTCAGTTTTGCATTTGTATTTGTGTGAGAAGTTCTGAACTTTACATTTATGTGTTGGCTTAGAGTGACTTTAAGAAGAAAAATATGGTTTGCTCTGTGTTATGGTTGAGAGTATCGGCTTTTCTTGTAACGTCTATGCCGTCCCACTGAAGCTGACATTCAACTTCACACAATCAGAAGGTATGTACTGTACCTATGCAAACCACGTTCACTCGAAAATTAATATCACTCTGATCATGAAAATGAAGAGAGCCTAAATGCGATAATCGCACGAGATCTACAATAAATCGAATGAACATGAATCAAGAAAGCTCAGTAAGTTCATTTCTACGGTGATCCATTGCGGACATTAGTTCTTATACAGCTTTCCTTTCATTTTCGCTGTATTTTTTCACGAAATCAGCTGAATTTTCTGTTCATTTTCTCCATTTTTGCGTTTCGCTGTACCTTTTCTTTCGATTTTGTTTCAAAAGATTTGTTTCTTCAGTTCCCTAAAATCACTTCATAGTTTTCAACCCGAGTTTTCAGTGGAACCTTTACACCGCGGCGGAAACGTTTTAATCGAGGTGGAAATCTTTACATGGCAGTGGAAACGCTTTTAATCCAGTGGCAGCCTATAAACCGCGGTAGAAACCTTTACACCGCGGTGGAAACGTTTTAACCGCGGTGAAAAACTTTACACAATTTCTTCATTATTTGTTTCATCGAAAAACCAAAGTAAGTTCTTGGAAACGTTTACACCGCGATGACAACATGTACACTGCCGTGGAAGGGAACTCTCATTTTCAGAGTGTATTAATACCCACGCTGTGGCGATTGAGGGCGCCGGACAGGATAACCTACAGCCTATAAAGCTTACTTTGTATCGGCAATCTAATATATATAGAAGCGTGTACCAGGATTGAGCTTTCTTCTCCCTGAATTGACCCATTATCATAAACTAGTGAGATTAGCAATTAAATTGATCAATAATTATGATTATATTTCAACACGTATCAACCCACGACTTTCTCTTATATGATCGTGTTAAAAACTGGTCTATAGTCTATGATAAATCTACAAAAAAAAACATTCTAGAGCCTGCTTTCCTGGACTAAATTCTCGTCACGAACACGTAGACAAATAATCGCCAGAAGTAGCTATCCGTTGTTGATATAGAATTTCGAAACGCCTTATATCTGCGCGACACAATACAAACATGTAGGGTAGAAATCTCGCATTCGCAGGCTGGGATGACTTGAGTGGCTTAAAGATGGGTTGTGCCCATTGAGACTTGAACTTGCGCTTGATGTGGAATTGCTGACTTTGGGAGTGTAGAAGTCTCGTGACTGTGGCGTCATTAGAGAACGCGAAGTTTGGGTGGAAAGGGATGCGTGAATGTGGGTTATGACCTTGGGTGAATTATGGGACTAGGTGGGCCATACCTAGTTCAAATATGTCGTGCATGGTAGAAGCTCTCGTAGTTTAGAATACGACTGGAGTGCTGTGCACAGAAGTCTTTGCAGGAAAGGTTGATCAACGTGGATCCGAATGTAGCGTGGTGTAGAATACGACTGGGGTGCTGCCCGCGGGAGTGTTTGGGCGATAGATGGGACACCGTCAATCCAAGTGTAGAGTAGATGGTGCCGTTTTGAAGATCTCTTTATGCATACATGTAGTCATGCGGCGTACTGACCGTCATTTTGATGACAGTAGCAGACAAAGCGCAGGTTGGAATTGGTGCGTTTCTAGGTTCGATAACTTGGTCTGCGGTTCGCAGTTAGCGGTTAGCTATTCAAAGTTGAAACCGAGGGACCAGTCAGTATTTGATTCCAATAGACAAATCATTAATATAACCACCTCTATGACGAATTAAGACTCCATATTTGGTACATAGTCTATACTCAACGTGCCCTACAAGATGACGCAATTAGATTGTCTCTACACCGCCAGGGGGCGCTGATCTGAACCGCAGTCTGAACCGCAGTCTGGTAAATATAACCACTTCTATGACGAATTAAGGCTCCATATTTGGTACATAGACTATACTCAACGTGCCCTACAAGATGACGCAATTGGTTTGTCCCTACGCCGCCAGGGGGCGCTGATGTGAACCGCAGTCTGGTAAATATAACCACTTCTATGACGAATTAAGACTCCACATTTGGTACATAGTCTATACTCAACGTGCCCTACAAGATGACGCAATTAGTTTGTCTCTACACCGCCAGGGGGCGCTGATCTGAACCGCAGTCTGAACCGCAGTCTGAACCGCAGTCTGGTAAATATAACCACTTCTATGACGAATTAAGACTCCATATTTGGTGCATAGACTATACTCAACGTGCCCTACAAGATGACGCAATTAGTTTGTCTCTACACCGCCAGGGGGCGCTGATCTGAACCGCAGTCTGAACCGCAGTCTGGTAAATATAACCACTTATATGACGAATTAAGGCTCCATATTTGGTACATAGACTATACTCAACGTGCCCTACAAGATGACGCAATTAGTTTGTCTCTACACCGCCTGGGGGCGCTGATCTGAACCACAGTCTGAACCGCTGTCTGGTAAATATAGCCACTTCTATGACGAATTAAGGCTCCATATTTGGTACATAGATTATACTCAACGTGCCCTACATGATGACGCAATTGGTTTGTCCCTACGCCGCCAGGGGGCGCTGATCTGAACCGCAGTCTGAACCGCAGTCTGGTAAATATAACCACTTCTATGACGAATTAAGGCTCCATATTTGGTACATAGACTATACTCACCGTGCCCTACAAGATGACGCAATTAGTTTGTCTCTGCACCGCCAGGGGGCGCTGATCTGAACCGCCGTCTGAACCGCTGTCTGGTAAATATAACCACTTCTATGACGAATTAAGGCTCCATATTTGATACATAGACTATACTCAACGTGCCCTACAAGATGACGCAATTGGTTTGTCCCTACGCCGCCAGGGGGCGCTGATGTGAACCGCAGTCTGAACCGCAGTCTGGTAAATATAATCACTTCTATGACGAATTAAGGCTCCATATTTGGTACATAGACTATACTCAACGTGCCCTACAAGATGCCGCAATTAGTTTTTCTCTATACCGCCAGGGGACGCTGATCTGAACCGCAGTCTGAACCGCAGTCTGGTAAATATAACCAATTCTATGACGAATTAAGACTCCATATTTGGTACATAGACTATACTCAACGTGCCCTACAAGATGACGCAATTAGTTTGTCTCTACATCGCCAGGGGGCGCTGATCTGAACCGCAGTCTGAACCGCAGTCTGGTAAATATAACCACTTCTGTGACGAATTAAGGCTCCATATTTGGTACATAGACTATACTCAACGTGCCCTACAAGATGACGCAATTGGTTTGTCCCTACGCCGCCAGGGGGCGCTGATGTGAACCGCAGTCTGAACCGCAGTCTGGTAAATATAACCACTTCTATGACGAATTAAGGCTCCATATTTGGTACATAGACTATACTCAACGTGCCCTACAAGATGGCGTAATTAGTTTGTCTCTACACCGCCAGGGGGCGCTGATCTGAACCGCAGTCTGAACCGCAGTCTGGTAAATATAACCACTTCTATGACGAATTAAGGCTCCGTATTTGGTACATAGACTATACTCAACGTGCCCTACAAGATGACACAATTGGTTTGTCCCTACGCCGCCAGGGGGCGCTGATGTGAACCGCAGTCTGAACCGCAGTCTGGTAAATATAACCACTTCTATGACGAATTAAGGCTCCATATTTGGTACATAGACTATACTCAACGTGCCCTACAAGATGGCGTAATTAGTTTTGTCTCTACACCGCCAGGGGGCGCTGATCTGAACCGCAGTCTGAACCGCAGTCTGGTAAATATAACCACTTCTATGACGAATTAAGGCTCCGTATTTGGTACATAGGCTATACTCAACGTGCCCTACAAGATGACGCAATTGGTTTGTCCCTACGCCGCCAGGGGGCGCTGATGTGAACCGCAGTCTGAACCGCAGTCTGGTAAATATAACCACTTCTATGACGAATTAAGGCTCCATATTTGGTACATAGACTATACTCAACGTGCCCTACAAGATGGCGTAATTAGTTTGTCTCTACACCGCCAGGGGGCGCTGATCTGAACCGCAGTCTGAACCGCAGTCTGGTAAATATAACCACTTCTATGACGAATTAAGGCTCCGTATTTGGTACATAGACTATACTCAACGTGCCCTACAAGATGACGCAATTGGTTTGTCCCTACGCCGCCAGGGGGCGCTGATGTGAACCGCAGTCTGAACCGCAGTCTGGTAAATATAACCACTTCTATGACGAATTAAGACTCCATATTTGGTGCATAGTCTATACTCAGCGTGCCCTACAAGATGACGCAATTACTTTGTCTCTACACCGCCAGGGGGCGCTGATCTGAACCGCAGTCTGAACCGCAGTCTGGTAAATATAACAACATAACCGGCATAACTGAGGCAGGACAAAATTTACTCCATGATCCCGATCAGCGTGTAGACGAAGCCAGCCCTCGATCTGTACGTACTGTTTTGCAGCGTTAATAATGCTGAATAGGATGGTATTATAGATATAAGCTATTACGAAGACAAGAAGAATTATGATGTAGCAGAACAAGGGCAGTCTATCGTATTATGAAATTAGACCTGGGCCATTACTACGAAACTGTGGAGGGCCATCTAAGGCTACGTCCAAGATTCCTCCGTATTCTCGAGTCTGAATGTTGTGTCAACAAAATCTTTCCTGTAGAGTCATATGGTTGCTTTTTAGTGGCCAGACATCATCAGTTTTTCCCACCTCTTGCATATCGTTCCAGTTTATTACCTGTATATGGTAGGATTCTGCTGGTGGGCTGTTAGTCCCCGAGGCCCAACCTCTGTACATGTCACTCGACAAATATATGTAGGTTGTTTCGGTGGGAAATTTAAGCCGCACGACGTCGTATTTTACAGGATAGTTTTCCTAGGTATTCTTGCATTTACCAGGTTTCACCATGTTAAGGCGTTTACTCCATCTGACGCCCATGATCCTCATCCATCATCAGATGAGTTGTTTGAGCTGGTCTGTCATCACAGCTCCCGAGCTAGCGTATCTAATTCCGCTTAAGCCGGTGCTAGGGGCCGTGTGGATACTTCATAGTCTCCACATGAACAGCGCAACAAAAGCGCGGCTGATATACTAAGGCTACGTCCGAGATTCCTTTGTATTCTCGAGTCTGAATGTTGGGTGTCGAAAAATTCTTACCTGTAGAGTCATACGGTTGCTTTTTAATAGCCAGACGTCGTAATTTTTCCCCCACCTCTTGCATATCGCTCCAATTTTCCATATCTGAGCCGCGCGCCACTCTGAATTTTATACATTATGAAAGAGAATATATACAGCTACACCATCAATTTAATTTCACAGGTGCACGCTGCTTGTTTTTTTTCTGTTCAATTTTAAAAAGGTCAAAGAAACAGAAAGAAATAAGTTAAGTATAATTGGTCGACTTTTCGTCAAAACTAAGCCGAGCGCCGCTTTCGATCTACTCTATTCTCAAAGAACATATACATAGCTACATCATGAAATTAATTTCAGAGCGGCGTATTGCTTTGGTTTTTTTACATATGATTTCGAAACTTTCAAAGAAACGAAACAAAATATTGGATGTGGTAAAGTTTTCAGACACGGCTCTCTTTGAGAATGAATAGTCCCGGTCGAGCGAGTGATGTCATGCTGCCTCGCTTTGAGATTGGGGATTCAAAAATGTCACCAGTTTACATGAGAGTCGCTTTGGTCTCCCGCGGGTAGACGCGCCTCTCTGCATCTACGTTATTCCGAACAAGCCTGTATACAGTTACAACATACCAATAATTTCAGGGCGGCGCGCGGCTTTATTTTTTTCTTATATATCATCTCGAAAGAGTACCAAAAAATTATAAAAGATATATGATGGGGAGAGATGTATTTCGTTTAAACTTCGCTGCGCGCCGCTCTCAGTCTATTATATTCTGAAAGAATATGTATACAGTTACACCATCAAATTAATTTCAGAGGGCGCGCGACATCGTTTTTTTAAACATATAATTTCAAACTTTTCCAAGAAATACAAAAAAAATGTGGGGTTGGGGTATAATCTCTTGACTTTTCTTTAAAAGTAAGCAGTGCACCGCTGTCGATCTACCCTATTCCGAACAAGTCTGTATACAGCTACACCATACCATTAATTTCAGATTGGCGCTCGACTTTTTTCATATATATCATCTTGCAACGGTAAAAAATGAATAAATATTTGATGAGGAGAGATATAATTGATGGACTAAGTTGCGCGCCGCTCTTAACATACCGCTTTCTGAAAGACCATGCATACAGTTACATCATCAACTTCTTGTCAGAGCCGCTTTTTCCGTTTAATTTTCCAAACTTTCAAGGCGAAAAAAAAAGAAGTTGAGGTTTGAGTATAATCGATCGACTTTCAGTCAAAACTAAATGGCGCACCGCTCTAGCTGGATCTACAGTACCGGTATTCCGAACACTAACAAGTTTGTGTAAGTCTGTTTTTAACTGT
>JAVTVY010031961.1:0-120132 GCA_036873755.1 Hanleya hanleyi | reverse complement strand
TATAGTTCATAATGGACGTAACTGTTAAATCTCAGCTTCCAACTCAGCTGTCAACTTAATTCATACGACGACCGCAAAGTTCACTGTCCTGCATCTGCATATTCTTCAATGTTGACTTCCGGATTCCTGACTGACGTCATCCACAGCGAAGCAAGTGGCATCACCAGGGTTCCTTTCGCCGTCCCAACTGATCGTTTCAGATAACTTCACCGGATTTCGAGGCATTGTCTGTCTCCCGGATTATTGTAGTTCATTCTAGGAAAATTACAGCGTTGAATTCCATCAGGTAAGTGAACCGCACACGTAAACACAATGTCACTTTCGATTTCACAGTAGTCACCTGTCAAAACACAAGCAATGATTTATTAAAGGGAATCCCAAGGGGTCGTTTGCATTCTGCACTTTCGTTACACTACCCCCGCCTTCGAAGAACATGACGCCCTCGGCATGGCTCTTGTCACGCTACCAGCAGCACGGGAGTGCAGAACAGAACATATGTACAACGTATATACAACAAAATTACAGGACGACGGTCCACTTGACTTCCTGGTCAAGTCGTCGTCACCTGCAATGGACATCAGGACCACAGCAGGCCACAGCTGTTTCTTGCTGGAGTGCATCTGAGGCAGTGAAGCCTCGGGGTCGGCCAGCCTGTGTTCGCTGCCCACAGGAGTACCTGTAGGTCGACCCTGCACCACAGATCATCCCTCGACGATTACGGTCATCAACAGGCTAACACGTAGTCATTAAAGCGCCTCGGTCGCTGGATACGACGTCCGCGAGTCGTCCGTGGAGAACTCCACGTCTCCGGCAAGGCCATCTGCTCTTCCGAAAGAGGCCACTCGTCTTCAACAGGAGGATCAGGCGGTAACCCAACCTCGTAGTCTGCCAATCTCATAGGGCGCCGGGTCCTCCGTCCACTCCTCACTGCGGCTCGGTGCTCTACCGGATATGGAAAGACCATCGCAGGCTCAGAGTCGTTCTCAGACTCGACATCACCATCATTCTCCGTAGACTCAGTGGTCTCACTATCCGATGTCTCTCTGGGGTAGAAGGGCTTAAGAAGATCATGATGGACTACACGGAGGCCACCAGCCTCGTCGGCGATGCGATATGTCACATCAGTCAGCGCTTCTTTCACAGTATAAGGCCCTCCCCACCGGTCTTGTAGTTTCCGGTTCTCCCCACGCTTAGTGGCGGAAATATACAGGTAAACCTGATCACCAGGCTTGTATTTGTGAGGGAAAGCTCTCGTATCGTAGATACGTTTCTGTCGCCTCAAGCTCTTCCTCGTAGTCTCCCGCGCAAACTCGTCTATTTCGGCCATCTCATCCCGGAGGTCTTCGACCCACTGTGTCGGCTATACCTGCTGCTTCGGAGGTGCATCCAAAGTCAAGTGCGACGGCAAGGCGATTTCCCTCCCAAACACCATCATGTTTGGGGAATATCCCGTTGTCTCATGAACGGTCGTATTACGGGCTTTACCGTCGTTTAATGATGCGTTCGAACAAATGTTTCTTTTGTGCTATTGCTCTGACATACGCCGTTTTCCAGTTCATGCCCGAGGTTTTCAACATCGACGCTGTTTTTTCAATTTCCATGTAGACTGGGTCCTTGTCTAGCAAGTTTATATGGGTTAGGAGGTTGGCATACTGCTCACGTAAAACCCGTCGTAGTGTGGGTGCCAATCTGTTATGGGTTAACATTGCGGCTTCCTCTTTCGAATACCCTTTGCGGTGAAACTTGTTCCCTGTGGCCTCCAACATCTTGCCCATTTCGTCGTCCATAGGCCTACTTTCTTTGAACAAATCCTTCCATAGCTTCGAGTTCACATTATGTTCATTACCTGGTATGGGTTCGGGTTGGTTCTTCACGGTTGGTTGATATTCCGGGACTGATGGTATGATGCGGACCCGCTGTATGAGGGTGGGTTGCTGTTGCTGGACGGGTGCTGCCAGGTGTGGACTCGGCGGATTGTGTAAGGGTATATGACGCTGCGGTGATCCCTCGCCGGGTAACAGGTGGGTCTTCAGCCGGCGATCTTCGGGTGTATGGGCTTTTAAATCTACGAACAGGTAGCCATACGGACGACTTGTCGCTCCATGAAACGCGTGCATGAAATGGTCGATGTCCTGAGGATAAATTCGACTACCAAACACACGGATTTGTGCTCCGTCGATGGGATAGGAGAACATCACAAAGTACTGGCAGTTCAAGACAATATCTCTGGACGCCTTCCCTTGAGGAAAGAGATTCTGGGTCAAATAGATGACGGACAGATTCCGATGATGGAATCCTTTAGTAAACAAGTCGGACCCCCCCCGCCCCCCATTGTGTTTTTCTTGGCGAGATGTGAAAAACAAGACCCCACAACCCATAGTAAATCTAAAAAATAAAAAATGACCACCCCCATACCCCATACAGGCATTGTCCCGTATAATACAGGTGGGCCTACCCCTACCCGGTAATTTTCGAAAAATTTCATCCCATGGTTTCAAGACACTTCCCATCGTGTTTTTCTTGGCGAGACGTGAAAAACAAGACCCCACAACACCCCAAAAAATCCCAGGATAGACCTCTCGTCCATAGCCAGCCTGTAGGCATATATACAGCCCTACTCTGTACTTTTCCCAAAATTTAAACGATGGGCTCCGGGACCACCCCCAGTGTTGTCTTCTTGGCGAGACGTGATAAACAAGACCCCACAACCCATAGTAAATCTCAAAAAATAATTTCCCAGCTTGGACCTATACCCCCATAGCCAGCCTATGGGGCTATATACAGACCTCGGTGACTTTTTTCAAAAAATTCACCGATTCGCACCCCACAACCCATAGTAAAGATAAAAAAATAATGTCCCAGGTTGGACCTATACCTCCATACAGGCCCGTATATTGTATAATACATATAATACATCAGTCCGTGTTCCGCCTTTTCTATTTTAGTATTTTTTTTCTGTGAAAACACCCATTGACTGGATAGACAGGTCTCGATTAGCCCCAATCTCGAAACCAGAGCTATCCGGTCCTGTCCTAGTAGGGTGATTGTGCCTATTATCGGCCACCACCCACTTATCAGCCAACCCGAACAGTTTCGATTCAAATAGGAAAACCATAAGACTATGTGGCCATGTCAGACTAAATAAATCAAATAATAAATTCCCCGAAACCTAGGTTCGGTTTCAAGTATCGAGCTGACGGCAGAAGTGAATGGCGGGAAGCCCGAAAGTTGGGTATCAGCACAACCGACATATTTGGAGCAAATAATCCGTCGTTATGTAACTTTGTCGAGTGATCTATAACACTGATTTCTGGAGATTTAACCCCTCGCTATCATGTAAGTGTGTTTACTTGTAATAACGACACATTTACATTAATTATTTCGTAGTTTTTGTGACAATACGACGGTCACATTTAAAAATTGGGTGGCCGATAACTGAAATTGATATGAAGACCGTTTTCCAATCATCGGCCTACCCGGCCAATAGCTGAAAAAGATGCATTTATCTATTTCCTCTGCAAAAGTTGGATTGTTCTGTTAGCTTTTAAGAAATACCAGGCATGCAATATAGATGGACTTCAGTTAATGGGGGGATTTCAGCGACCGGCCACGGTGGCCGATAACTGGCATGGAGTTACTATACTCATACGTGTGTTGGGTAGAACATTGATTCGTATTTTAGCATGGAGAGAACAGACTCTCGAATCTATATTGTAGTGTTTCTAATTAATATAACAATGATCAAACCACAGGAATCATTTTAGAGACTTATTCAATATCTTTTTCAGTTTCTGTGCCATGGCCGATTACAGAACGGTCCCAACTCCAGCATCGGCATGGGTGGCCGATAGCTGGACATACAATGGCCGAAATTAGATTTTTGACGGCCGATCACTGGAAGAAAGTGACAGTTTCACAAATAAAGGCAATTTATTTCTCTAAATCACTTGAATGTGTCAAATTGTGTGTTTTTTTTTATAATCTACATGAGCAGTGTGACTAACGTCACAGGACCTACGAAGTATAGTAGGCATTAGGACTCGGAACGCGAACTGAACTCTTGGAAATCCCCGCCCCCAGTTAGAATCCTGCCTATATTAAGATGGGCGCCGCCCAAGTCAGAATCGCCAGTGATTTTCATCAAAAATCACCAGAAATTTTCATCAAAAGTAGGTCAGCTCAAGACTTGTTGCAACAATCTCCTGCTGCGCCTTCATTCCAAAAATAAATAACTATCGCCTATTTAATTTTACAATTTGTTAACTAAAGAAAACAGATTGAATAATAAAAAAGTTCAGTAGATTTCAAGCTTTACGTGTGAAAATATATCGATCTTTTTAATGATTTTCAGTGCCCTTGTCCAGGATCAAAACAACTTTTTGAATCGCATTATTTTCCCAACAATACAACAAAGTACTATAGTAGAAAGGTAGCATTTATGTAGTTTACGGTAATTCAACTCAAGACCAACACCTTCTCTGCACAAGATAATGATTTCATGCCATTCTCCTGAGCATAATCGGTACAAAGACGAATAAATAGCGTCTACTTACTTTATTCCTACGAAGTAGGCTACAGATCGCAAATTGTCCGGTAATGAGTGAGTGAGTCAGTCCATCCGAATCCTTTCGTCGGCAAAATAAGGAGAACCGTTGACATTAGAACTTTGATTTTTGGCATGAACGTGCATTAGGGCATTGTTACCAGCAAGTTCTGATCTGAAATAATTCTGATTAAAATTAGATTTATAATTAACACTTCAGTATATTGTTATAAATGCATACCATCCATGTGGCCTCTAACAGTATCATGTTCCTTTTATGACCATGAAGCCATGGGACCTCCTTATCAGTGGATTTAAAAGTCATTAAGGCTTGTCCTTGGAACAAACACAGAGAGAGGCTCCATCCCAGCCTTGTGGTTTTTAACAGTGATTTATATCCAAGCCCACTGAGATAAGGCCGGTTTCTACTCTGCTGCTTGTCACATCAAGTTACAGTGGTCGGTGTCCTGTATAGCAGATATAGTATATTATTGCATGCCTGTCCACTACCCTGGAACATTTCCTAGCTTAGACATTAAACAGCCCCATAAACTTGCCATCAAATGGATAAGGCTGGGAGTACAAGAATGTGCGGTGTATTTTCTGTGGACTGTGTAGGCTGTACAGTCTGAATGAAGACAGCCTAGCAGAATTAGTTAAAGCTAGGTGGTTTAACGTTTATCAATGAAGAAAATCAACGATCAACCGCCATAGAATATAATGTGAAACAAGAAAACCGGAATAGTACTTTCTCAGATTGCCGATGCCCAAAATGTGTTGTCTCATATATCTAGATAACAACGTGATGTAGAGACGTAATTTATTCGTCTTTGTACCGGTTATGCTCCGGAGAATGACATAGAATCATTATTATCTTGTGCATAGAAGGCGTTGATCTTGAGTTGAATTACCGTAAACTACATAAATGCTACCTTTCTACTATAGTACTATATATAAAAATTTGTTGTATTGTTGGGAAAATAATGTGATTCAAAAAGTTGTTTTGATCCTGTACAAGGGCACTGAAAACCATTAAAGTAGAGACCCCAACGGCCGCTGCTGCAGCCATACGAATTATGCCGAAAAACAGATAATGTACTGGTTAGAAAATGTCCAAGAGAGGCCGATTTTGGATTTGTTTATGTGTTTAACTTATATAAATAAAACAAATATGGTTTATTCCATCCTGTTGTTCCATTATAATTTAAAAAATTGATAGCAGCCGATAAATAATTATTATCTGATTCTTATCAATTTCTGCCCGTGCAGCGCTCTTCGCCGTGTCTGGCGAAGCATTTGTAAAACCACCCGTCTTTGGCACGACTCGTACGATATGAGCCAATGGGAGGATCCCAGACAACTTGATCTAAAAATAAACGTAATTTCTCGCAGAATATCGTGAGAGTGTTAACTCCCGGGATTTTCCGTTTTTATGGCGGGGAAACCACGTTTTCCGGGTTTGCAGAGGAAAAAATTGCGATAGCATGTGAGTATGTAGAAAATTAACGTGACGTATGTTTGTCCAAGTCTCTTATGCCACTTTTGGGAATAATGATGAAAGACAAAAAGCCTTGGCTCATCACGAAAAAGGTCAGAGAAAAATCATGTAAAACTGATCTGTCGAAATTTTTTTAAAATGGCGGACATCTGTGTGTGTTCGTCCAGGTGACCATAGCGACGACCGTCATCAAAATGGCGGTGACCGCTTTTTCGTTTTCAAAGTGGACAATTCTTCGACAACGAAGCATCCCCAGCAGATGATTTCTGCTTCACAGCGACTCCAGTATATTTCAGATAAACAGCTTTCTTTTTGATTCATTTTGGGGGAAATCTACTTGTCACTTCAGTAATAAATATGACAAATTTGTGCTGAATACTGAATTCTCCTTACTTGCCTATGCTGAAACCCCATCCGACTAAACGGGTGCGGGTAAGGAGAAAATAGAGGTTCACCAGCGCCCTTCTGACCTGCTCATTTCCAGCTTTAATTTCAATCTTTACGGATGAATTTTCTTTGCAATTAGTTATTAAAATACGTTTTAGATGTGCAACCAAGTTTTATAGATTGAAATTAAAGAATTGTCATGAAGTATGGGCTTAAATAATTGCAATTTAACCAATATTTTGCCCATTGTAGTATTGTATATACAACAACAACATAATACAACTTGATTCAATTCAATGTTAAAAAAAAGCTCTGATGCATGGAGCTCCCATTTATAAGAATATTTGTCAATATTACCAGAAGTTGAACTCCAAATGAACTGCAAAATAAGTTAACCTTTGTATTTGAGGCATACTGAAGTGGTGTCTCCCATTACTTATTAAAGCAAACAGTTTATTATTTCCATATTTCTGTTCAATATCTTCCATTAACAGTAGTACCCGGGAGTTGTACCCCACTCAGAATATAAAGGAAGTGGCCATCCCATGATGCAGCTGTGGCCTTGTCGGTGACAACTTGATGCTGATTTAACCGGTAAATAAGGTTATTCTCAAAAAACACATTGTCACTATAAGGTTATTATTAAAAAACACAGTCTCTATTTATATCTTATCAGCTGTATAGTTGACATGTAGAACTCCAAATGAGCTGCAAAATAAGTTAACCTTTGTATTTGAGGCATACTGAAGTGGTGTCTCGCAATTTACTTATTAAAGCAAACACAGTTTATTATTTCTGTTCGATATCTTCCATTAACAGTAGTACCCGGGAGTTGTACCCCACTCACAATATATAGGAAGTGGCCATCCCATGATGCAGCTGTGGCCTTGTCGGTGACAACTTGATGCTGATTTAACCGGTAAATAAGGTTATTCTCAAAAAACACATTGTCACTATAAGGTTATTATTTATATCTTATCTTATCAGCTGTATAGTTGACATGTAGATGTGATGGGCGAGATAATTGTTCTTTTTGTCCTCCCTGGATCGCGGGGATTTACTCCGTCACTATTTTGTCCTGCATACCTTGCCCTCACAATGACTTGAAATTGATTTTGTCGATTGCCTTCAAACTTGGACAGTGCTTTGACAATGGTGAGAGGATGACGTCTGGGATTGTTTTTTAGCCACTTGCTTTATCCAAGATGGCCACTAGGTTGTGTTGAATTTTCAGTGGCCGAACCCTATCAGTTTGACCGATCACCTCCAAACTTCACTATTATTACGCTGTCTGTGGTTTCGAAGGTGGGAGACAAGAACCTCTATGTTTTTATTATCACTTTAGCTATAATTTGCATATTTAATATCTTCTTGAAGTCACCTGAACCAGTGACCATAATGTCATGGCAGACACGGAAGATGGAACTGTTTATTGCGCCTCATTGATTTATGAGGAATGTTAATCATGATACCAACTGTACATTTTGTTATTCTTTTCCTCTAATAGGTACGACCTACATGTAACTGGACAAGTCGACTGTACCTGTTAAGAGATGTCACAGATCACCGGACTGAGCTTCACAATGTCAAACAATTTGTGTCAGCATAGCTTGAACAACGTACATTTTTTCACAATAGAATCAACAAGGTTACAATTTTAGTTCGAACCGAGTGTGCACATTCATGAGGTCGTGTTTCTTTGGAGATGTCAATAGTCGACTGCTCATCTGAACAGCCAGAAACGTTTCGAATAAGCCATCATCAGGCAAACACCATTAACTCGCGAACATTTACTAAAGAAAGGTGCATTCCACGCCATGAAGATCTTGCAGTGTAACATATTCTTATCAACTGTATAGATTTTAACATTGTAAGAGATTTTTTTTATCGAGCAACTACTTGGGAAGATCTTTTTGGTCGGGTCGGGTGTCTTGGGTTATTTGAGAGAAATCTGTTTGTTGCATGAGTTTTAATGTGTGTCTCTCTCTCTCCCGCTCTCCATAAACTTCTCCTTTTCCTCTTAAGATCTAGAGTAAGCTACAATTTTTGTAGCATTAGTTGTCCCGATGGTGATGAATAATGAATATATGTCAGCTATAATTAATTTTACTTGTCAGTGATTGAATGATCGATTCGAACCGAGTGTGCACATTCATAAGATCTAGAGTAAGCTACATTTTGTACAATTTTGTAGCATTAGTTGTCCCGATGGTGATGAATAATGAATATATGTCAGCTGTAATTAATTTTACTTGTCAGTGATTGAATGATCGGTTCGAACCGAGTGTGCACATTCATAAGATCTAGAGTAAGCTACATTTTGTACAATTTTTGTAGCATTAGTTGTCCCGATGGTGATGAATAATGAATATATGTCAGCTGTAATTAATTTTACTTGTCAGTGATTGAATGTCATCGGTTCGAACCGAGTGTGCACATTCATAAGATCTAGAGTAAGCTACATTTTGTACAATTTTTGTAGCATTAGTTGTCCCGATGGTGATGAATAATGAATATATGTCAGCTGTAATTAATTTTACTTGTCAGTGATTGAATGATCGGTTCGAACCAAGTGTGCCCATTCATAAGATCTAGAGTAAGCTACATTTTGTACAATTTTTGTAGCATTAGTGGTCCCGATGGTGATGAATAATGAATATATGTCAGCTGAAAGGTTGTTCTCTTGCAGAATGAGCCAGTGATACAGCTGTATCTTAAGTCATTTGAGAGAAATTGGTTTGTTGCTCAAGTTTTAATGTGTGTATGTTTTAATGTGTTGGATCACTCAGGCCTCATTTTAAGGTGGTAACCTATTTTCAGGTCCCCATAATTTTGACTCATAATATGACATTAGGTTAATAATTATGCAATAGGTTCCCACAGGTTACCAGTGTAGAATCCATGGTAACCTTAAATTGAGGCCTGTTACTAAGTAGTTAACTTGAATACTTAGAATTGTTTGATCGTCGCTATATGGCTGAATTATTACTGAACGCAACGTTAAACCTTAATTCTCTCTCTCTCCTGTTATCGCCATTTTAACTCAACTACTACGTTTAACGAGTGACTTACTTAGGCCTCACTCGAGTGCTGGCCCGGATCTGTTAGAGTAAGTCATTTGAGCCAGTCGAACACACCACTTGTGAAAGAGAGTTTGTGCTGTAGGATTTGTGCCATGGATACTCATAAAGTCCCAGCCATGGATACTCATAAAGTCCCAGTTCACTTCTTCAGTATTCCTGAAAATCTTAGAAAACTACTTGATGGACAAACTGAACTGGATGGTGTCGATGTTTTCGGCTGTGACATTACCTTTGACATGTATGAAACCCTGATGTCTACCATTTTATCGATGGGACTGAATGTAAATCAGACATTACGTTCAATTCTTTTAAAAGTAGACCCCACTGTAAACCTCCCAACAAAGCTTAGCAATTTGACCCGAAAGGTGAAAGCTACAATTAACCAATCGACATCCTCTGGTACTCAGATCATCCCATGGATATATCAGGTTCCCGAGGACAACATTTGTGGATTTCAAATTACTGATCTGTTGAATTTAAACGTCGGTCCTCAAAATCATATTGTTACAAATGATCTTATTCTCCGAATCCGTCGATTCCATAACCAGTATAACCTCTCCTGGAAATGGGCTGTTGATTTTCTGGCCAAGCTCTTCAATATCCAGCCATGTGACATACCATTAAAAGGTGCAGTTTGTCTGCAGTGGGATAAGCTGTATGAAACCAGATGTAAGCTTCGTGGTGGCAAATTGGACGAGTTTCTTCGTACACCATATTCCTGCCCCTCGAGAGAGAACATGCCCACAGAACAAAACAGAGGTCCGAGAAAGTCTGTTGTAGAATTACAATTACAAAAGGAGAACTCGGATTTGAAAAAAGAGTTGGAAACAAAGAATGTAGAGTTACAGGTCTCAAAGGTTGACAGGAAAGAAATCGAAGTGAAGAAGTTAGAACATTTATGTGATGAAAAAGATCTCCAGATCAGAAAGTTGAAAAATGACATGGCAAAGTTTGACAATCATAATCTTAGACGGACGGTGAAGAGGAGAGACAAAACAGTTTCAGACATGAGAACATTACTCGAGTTGAAAAATGAGGAATTAAGACTAAAATCAAAGGATCTTGAGCAGAAGGAGAATCGTTTGCAGAAATGTGTACAAAAGAAGACAAATGTGCAGAAAACTGCCTCACACTATAGAACACTGAGTAAAACACTTAGCAAACAAACACATGAAAAAGAGTCTGAAAAAACAAATCAACTTAGACAACACCTAGAACATTGTGAGAATGAGAATTTGGAACTGAAGGAAAAACTGGACACCTTCGTAAATTCCACAGAGGTTAGAACTTTTGAAAATGGAAAGTATAACAGTGTTGTGCGAGAGGTGTATGCTACCTTACTCTCCATGAATATCTCGCATGCAAATGTAGAGAAGGCTGTGAAATTAGTGTTGGAAAAGCTGGCCAAAGTCAAAGTGTCACGTTTACCGAAGTCCAGTTTCTGTGAAATCATGTGTACCGAAGCCAAGATCCTTGCCCAGATGCAAGCGGGTGAAGCCATCTTAAAATCCAAAAATAACACCATTCACACTGATGGGACGAAAAGGTTTGGCAAGGAATATGGAGGCCTCCAAGTAACAACAGATACCGGAACAGTTTCTATTGGTTTAATGGAACTCCTTCAGGGTCGGGCATCAGATTTTACGGAGATGACCAGAAACTTACTCGGTGAACTGGCCGGTATCATCACTACACCAAATGCAGATGAGAATTCTACACTTGCAAAATTAGTCACCTCGATCAGAAATATTATGACTGACCGACACATCGTCAATACCTGTTATAATCGGCAGATTGAGGTCTGGAAAAAAGAATGCTTACCTCTTGTTGTAGAGAGTTTTGATGAGTTGCCGGAAAGTACTATTCAGGAGTTGACCCATATCAATGACTATAAATGTAACTTACATGTACTTGTTAACCTGGCCACACAAGCGGATGCTGGGTTACAGGAGTGGGAGGCGGCAGCTTTGGAGATGAATCTGGAGACTGCCAGAAACAGAACCTCTGGAAAATCTGCCAGTACTGCCGACTTTGTACGAGCTGCGGCGAAGCTTTGTGTGCCTGGAGCAGATGAGAAGTCTGGTTATGGGCTCCTCTTCGATACTTACCTGGAACAGCAAGATCCCCCGGTGAAAAGTCATCTATCAACTTTCTACGGCCACAGATTTAATGTCTTGTTCTCGAGTAGTGCTGCATTGTACTATCATCTGAGCAATAACCACATCGCCAGTTTCATTGAATGTTATTTTCCCACAAATCCGTCCGAGAGGAACAACTTGGTAAATGCAGTTCATAGCAGCTGTAACAATCCAGTCTTCATAGCTGGGTGTCGGGCACTGGGCATATACGACAAGATTTTCACGGGTCCATTGTGGCGTATTATAGAGGATTCCAACCATATCCTCGATCTAAATAAGTATTGGTTGGAATTTCACCTTGCCATCAAGAGATATGCCTCAAATTCTCAGCCACTTCTTGAAGGGGAAATTCTGTTTCCGGATTTCACACACAGTGATGACGACGAGTTCAGGGCTTTGTTTTCTACCTCCACAGATGTTACTGATCTTGACATCCTTACCGTAGAAGCATTGGAGATCATTTGTACTAACAGTCTGGTTATTGTTGAACGTCAGTTGGCTGACCATCTTCCTGGAGGTAAATTCTTTGATGATGATGACAAATTGCGAGAAGAATCAAAGAATGTACCGAGTACAAACTCTGTCTCGGAACGACATTTCGCGAGCTTCGACCGACTTAGAAGAGAAAAACCAAATGCAAGAGTAGACAGTCTGGATGCTATGATAGTATTCTGCAATAACAAAACCCCGGAGTGGCTGAATTCCATGGATGATCAGCTCAAACAGAAATACATTGAAATTGCTCGAACAAAAACCCCTCATTTCCTGAAAGCTTACAAAATTAGAAAAGAAGCAATCAAGAAACAGAGAATGGAATTATTAGTATGTAGACGGAGGGAGAAGTTTGAGAAAGAGGCCAAAAAGCAAGCTGAGAAAGAACTTCTTACAACGGCTTTGAATACTACAGGTGGACTATGGACAACTCTTGGTCAGATGGAAGAACATTTGAATGGACTGACAGACAAGGTTAAAATAGAAACCATTAAAACACAAATGAGATTCCGAAAGAAGGTCATTGGGACGAAGCCAAGTCTCAAAAAACTTCTTAATTTTTCTGTAGAAGGTAAAGCCTATTCATTGCAGGAGTTGACTGCTAATTTGACTCTGGTACTTGAAGGACCAGTTATTGAAGCTGCTGAGGGAGATACATTTGCAAACCAGGAACCCCAAGTGAAAACAAAGGAACAGAGGGATGAGTTCATGAAGAAGCACCGTGAAATGATCAATAAGAAACTTGAGAAATTGAAACAAATGCATATGGAAGAAGCAAACAGATGAAAGGGAAAATCTACAAGCAGAACAAAAGCAAAACAACAAAAACCTGAACTTCAAATCAGCAGTGAGTCGGCATCAGAATCTGGTTTGGAGTCTGATTCTGATTCGGTGTCAGAATCCGATTCGGTGTCGGAATCTGATTCTAGTGGAAGTGACAATGTGGAATTCGGGAAGTTCAACTTTGTATCCGGAGAAGTGATCGCTGTGGCATACGATGATCGATGGTATCCTGGCCAGGTAACTGTGTGTGAACCGAATGAATCCAAGGCTACTGTGAACTTCATGAAACCTTGTAAAGATACTAATTGTGTGTTCCAATGGCCATTCAAGGAGGACTTCAGTGAAGTTGATGCATGCTTCGTCATACATGCCAACTTCGACCTGGTTCCAAACGATTCAAACTGTCGAACCTGGACAATACCTCTCGATCAAATCAAAGTCATAACAAGTCGGTATGAGAAATATAAAGAGCTTTACTTTTGACTGCTACATGTATATATACATTCTAGTAAACTACACGTCTGTTGACCCGTTCCATTTTCTGAATGGGTCAACGTGATTAACTTGACCTGGTGAGTTGTATTGGTACCGGTAGTGATTTGTTGTGTGATTCACTGATTGTAATTAAAATGAGAAGTGAATTTTGTGTCCAGGTAAACCAAGCTGTTCTGATTACGGAGATACATACATCATATGGTAGTCTAGCTTGTATTATCTGTCCGTCAGTATTCTCTCAGATCGAACATGGATATAAGGCAAACATGATCAAGTCTGTTTTTGTGCAACATGTTTACATGTGTATGGTCAATAATGGGTATGTAATCATGGTAATGTAGATCTTGTACATAAGATTGCTGTTAATTGACTGTATTTCAATATTTTCTGTCGCCTGACGAACTGTAGGAGCCATTCTCAACATTCACCTTCTGGAACAGAGTGTGTACCAAGCACCAGTCTTGGACATTGTTTCTCCACATTATAATATTGGGCGGATATATGTATATCCATGCCGAGCCCATGTGCTTCTGTCTGTCATTACAAAGGGGCATGATTTGTGTTAAAACTATTTCATTCAACTAGTTAACGGATTGGACGATAGATTTATTCCGAGTCCAGCTCGCATAGGATTTAGATAGCTCAGGTGACATCTGAGTCCAGCTCGCATAGGATTTAGATAGCTCAGGTCAGGTGACCGATGCTACATGTAGATATACATTCTAGTAAATTACACGTCTGTTGACCCGTTCCATTTTCTGAATGTGTCAATGTGCTTAACTTGACCTGGTGAGTTGTATAGGTAGTGATTTGTTGTGTGATTCACTGATTGTAATTAAAATAAGAAGTGAATTTTGTGTCTAGGTAAACCAAGCTGTTGAGATCACGGAGATACATATATCATATGTTAGTCTAGCTTGTATTATCTGTCTGTCAGTATTCTCTCAGATCGAACATGTATATACGGCAAACATGGTTCGTCGTGATATAGCTGAAATATTGTTGAAAGCGACGTTAAATTCTATTCACTCACTCACTTGTGTCTTTTTTGTTCAACATTCACACGTGTGTATATGGTCAAGCTGCTTCATCCAACAGCTCGCATAGGATTTAGATAGCTCAGGTGACCGATGCTTGAGAGTGCCTAATTAACTTGAGATATTTTATTGAACGTGATGTTAAACCGTATTTCTCTCTCTCTCCTAGATATTTTATCTTGGCTGATGAACCAGAATAGAAAGACCTATCCTCAATATGCAAACATGTTTATGCTTGCTTATTCACATTGTTTAGTAGTAGTATGGGTCAAGAACACATACTCCTGTCTGTTATGACAAAGGGGAATAATTTTTATTGTAAATTATTTCCCCAGCTCGCCATCTGATTGGACGACCCGCATGGGATTTAGGTAGCTCCTGTGTCAGATGTGATATGTGATATAAATTATAATACATGTATCCAGTTATAAATGTATATGACAAGCCTGGTAAAATAGAAGCAATCAATGGATATTCATGACATAGATTATAAATTCTTAATGATATTGAATATTTCCAAAGATTGTTCTGGGCATGTAGTGGTAGTGTAGTGATTTTGAGGTTTGTTATAACCTTTGGGCATACAGTAATTCCTCTTATAATTCAATCAGACGAAGTTAACTTTTCAACTCAAATACAGAGAAGAAGTAACCTTCCCCTTCATTAAAGTTGAAGAAAAGTCATATAATGACAAAATGTGACACTTAGTACCATAAAAACCATTTCCAGTTTCCACATATAAGTCATTCTTTCTGCACTTTCTTTGATCGAATTATTAGGGGAATTATCGTAACCATAATTTTGCATATTCAGCATACTCGCAGGGGTGTGATATTTCTATTTTTCTTGGTAACACATTTCGGTTACCATAGCCGTTTTAATGGTGACCTGTATATATTTTGCACATCTAGTCCATGTTAAATCAAATAATTTAGGTATTACTATTATACGAGTCTCCTTGAATCAAGTTTGCAGATCTTGTAGGCAACCCAGTTCACCATAACAGTGCATCTCTGAATTGTGAAGTAAGCTTGTTGTTAATGTTATCCAGCAACAGTAGCAATTTAATCCCTGCAATAAAATTGAAGTCAACCAGCTCATTCAATGTTGTTCTATGTTCTTCTCTTCTTTTTCTGCTACTCCTATGATTGTTTGCGTTGTCTTTGTGTTATGTGATAGTACCATTCACACAATGGGGTCATCATCAATGCCAAGCTGTATTTCTGGCATTTCACACGGCTGTCCATGTCTTCGCGGACACCAAGAAGTTTGATTTATCGAGCCCATCATTATCAATGTTTATGACATATCTGCCAAAGAATAGCTGATGTCAATACCTACAATTTGATACCAAACATGCCTGTGTTCGGTGAAATTTCATGGCGGCCATTTTGAATTGGCGGCCATTTTGAATTGGCAGCCATTTTGAATTGTTACTGGCTACCAATCTCAACAAACTCGCCGTGTCGTGATGGTTGTCTAATATTTTCATAAGACCTACATGATAATTATCCCAAAATCCAAACTCATTCCATCTTGTATTCTCCAAGCCTTGTACTCAAAGCTAATGGAGATGGTAAACTCGCATGGATAATTTTTAATGTTTTTGCATCAATTTATGCTAATTTATGCAAATTAGGCAGATAAATATTAATGTGGCGCAAACAGAATGGTTGCCAATAGATCCGGCATGTTAAAAAAACCCTAAGTACCAAATTTCTTTAAAATAGTCTCAAAATAAAAAAAAAATGAACAAGTTTTGCTAAAATTTACTCCTAATTGAGTACAATTTTACCCATTGGTTTAACATAGGCCGATATTCCGATAAAATGCTGAAAAAAAATAACTTGAAAAATCTGCATAAAATCAAGTTTTGCTCCGATTTCGAAAATTAAAAAAACATTAAATTTCTAAACATGTCCCCTATGACATAAAATCTAAACAGTTGCAAAATAAATAAGATGAAAAAAATGTTGGGGTCTCTAATTAAAGAGATGTAAATGTATTTTCACACGTAAAGCTTGAAATCTACTGAACCTATATTATTCAATCTGTTTCCTTTAATTAAAAAATTGTAAAATTAAATCGGCGAGTGTTATTTATTTTGGAATAAAGGCGCATTAGGAGACTGTTACCAACAAGTTCTGAGCTGACCTACTTTTGATGAAAATTTCTGGTGATTTTTGATGAAAATCACTGGCGATTCTGACTTGGACGGTGCCCATCTTAATATAGGCAGGATTTCAACTGGGGGTGGGGATTTCCAAGAGTTCAGTTCGCGTTCGAGTCCTAATGCCTGCTGTACTTCGTAGGTCCTGTGACGTTAGTCACACTGCCATGTATAATAATTGTATAACTTCATATTTCTCATTGTAGGTGATATCTCGTATTCACAAAGCAGCCAAGAACTATGAGAGTTGGAAGAGTAAGAATCGTCCTCATTATAAACCTTGGTTATTCCCTGAACAGATGAGCCTACCTAAACTAGACATGACACAAATCATGCCCATGTCACCCGCCAACTCCGACGACTCCATCGACGAGAGCGCGTTAAATGAACGAGAATTTAAAGAAGAGGATCTCCGAGATGGGATGGATGATATATAGGGGTTATGACTACTTAGGAATTTGGTGCAGTTTTCTCCTGATTATATTTATTATTCCAGCAAGAGATGTAAACATGGCCATTTCAGAAAATGAAAGTGCTACATGTTGAATTCACATGCCTCTCTCACACTGATCTCTGCTTTCATATACATGTAGCCCTGCTTTCAGCCCACGATATAACTGCCATGTTATCAGTTTCATGTAGCAAATGTATATTGCATAAGTCATTCTATGTCTGCTAATTTGGTATTTTCTCACTCGGAGTGCTGGACTACCAAGTGACTGTGTTATTTTTCGGATTGCGAAGTAACAACATAGCTTTATGAGGTGAAGTATCATTGTTTTGTCAATTATTGCATCAGGTATAATATATAAAGACACATTTTATGAGCTTGGAATGAGTACCCCTAACTGGCTTTGTTATTCAAATACACATCATCTTAGATGAAGCCCAGCTGATCCGGTTTATGGAATTGTCAATCAATATAACCACGGCCAGACAAGATGTTTATGGAATTGTCAATCAATATAACCACGGCCAGACAAGATGTTTATGGAATTGTCAATCAATATAACCACGGCCAGACAAGATGTTTATGGAATTGTCAATCAATATAACCACGGCCAGACAAGATGTTTATGGAATTGTCAATCAATATAACCACGACCAGACAAGATGTTTATGGAATTGTCAATCAATATAACCACGGCCAGACAAGATGTTTATGGAATTGTCAATCAATATAACCACGGCCAGACAAGATGTTTATGGAATTGTCAATCAATATAACCACGGCCAGACAAGATGTTTATGGAATTGTCAATCAATATAACCACGGCCAGACAAGATGTTTATGGAATTGTCAATCAATATAACCACGGCCAGACAAGATGTTTATGGAATTGTCAATCAATATAACCACGACCAGACAAGATGTTTATGGAATTGTCAATCAATATAACCACGGCCAGACAAGATGTTTATGGAATTGTCAATCAATATAACCACGGCCAGACAAGATGGCATTAACAGATTTCATCTGAGATGAGTTTCAGTGAAGGTACAAGATAAAATTCTTGATGCTGTAGAGTACACAATGTTTACTAGTGAGATTACTATTGTAATTAATGCTTAGCTTATATTGTGCTACTGTTGACAGTAGAAATAAAAGCCAGTTTACATCCCTTGTTGACCTGTAAATACTGTATTATAATAACGTGTATGCTCTTGCAAGCATGTAAATATGTGCATCGCCTGGTGACGTAACACCCCTAGAAACTGGGAAAACCCACATCATCCAAACACAAGTGGATTCTTCCATTTTGTTTTTAGGACTGTTCACAGCTCAGTTACATCAATTTTCATGCTGATTTAGCCAGGCGGAATTTTATCAAATTCAGTTGTACATTAAATTGTATGTTAGCTGTACATATCATTTCTGTGTGGTCATGTGTTGACCATGAACAGGGACCAGGGGCATTCTTTGCACAATCCATGTAAGGTACCATGAGATGTTGATACATACGTTGCACCTTTATCAGCTTTCTAATCAGTCAGTTTGTTGGTGCATCCAATGCCTAAATAAAATTTGGGAGGCACACAATTATGTGTACATATATGTGTAAGGAGATGTGTATGTGTACTTAGTCTTGCCATAGATTTAATTGTGTACAATGTGTACATTAACAATGTGTATGTACATGGTTGTAACAAAGTGTACTTAATTTAAATGATTGCTTATATCAGTCCTCTGATCATAGAGTTATCGGTCATTATCCAACTCAAAATTACATTCTATACCGATATCGCTTTTTCTGATGCATCCCAAGCATGCCGGTTAGACATTTCTGAATAACATTTCACACTTCATTAGTTCTATAATGTTTTTACTTCCCTTTTCACAAAATTCTAATTGAAAGTTTTTCTGTCAATGATTTAAACATTGTTTTCTGTCAACACTCCTACACAAATGCTGCTTAAATTCTTCTGTTTGTTTTGCTGTTGATTTATTTTACGTCGAGCTATATGAAGTTTTCAAGCCATTAAGGTGTAGACTATATTGTCCATTTTGTAGGTCCTTTCAAATGATCCAATAACCCCATTCCCTCTTGCAGTATGCCCAGTAATTATTTAGGATCCCTGCTGGTATATTTTAAGAATGTAGATATACGTTTACAGGATTCCAAATTTATTTTCCCTTGTTCCAAAGTATTAATCTCTGATGTTATTACTTTTTCTGTCGGGGCAGATTTCTCGACCTCTGCTATGAACATGATTATAATGATGCAGGCAATCATGACAGATATGTTTTCATATGGATTTATTTATGAAGGGTGAATGAACTTAACCCAACTGGCAAATATTATTGCTGTAATTTAATAGTTAAAAATATTAGTACTCTGACAACATCTCCTCATTACTTTAATTAGTTTGATTTCAGATTTACAACTAACTACATGTAAGGCTTGTTTAATGATTGTATTCTCTCGCAGCCATAATTTACCAATATATCCAAGCAGAATTGTATTTCACTGCAGCTCTGCTTTATTACAATGTATAAAGTATTACGTATTAGCTCCAATGAGGAAATGTTGATATTGGATCATTTGGATTGGGTCCAAAATTCCATCAATCCATAGATTTCTGCCAATAGGCCTGAAGCCTGATGATGTAATGTACATCCATGACATTTAAATGATAGGTGGGGATCATAATACAATTCAAATACCCTGCCATCAATTAAATTGCCAACGCGAGATCCCTGGACGGGCAGGCGATCTTATAAGCCTCTAATTTGGTGCCCCATGCCAATACAGGGCCTCGCGCCTTGCGCACCTGTACTGAAGCGGTGTTAGATTTCAGGGTAATTGACACCTGCCATGTACGCAAATAGATGTAGGGGAGATGTCAAGAACAGGAACCATATTACAGTATTATGAGCAGCAGACTACCACCCCCATACAACACCTATATCGATTATTAGGGGCAAAAATAAAAAATTGTTTTTGAACAGTCTGACTAAATTTTCAGGACTGAGCAGGATGATAGTTTGTTATGCCAAGATTTCTGAGGTACTTCATAACTGTTTTGGTACTATTGGAATAGAATGGACAAAGGTACAATTTAATTGTATCATTATCTCACATGTATGTGCAGTGTACTAGTTTGTTTCACAAAACAGAATATATCATACACATGGGGCAGACTGGGACACTTGATGGGGCACACTGGGACTATATTAAACAAATGGTGAAATTTACTTTCATCATAAAATGTTTTTAAAGCGCATTATTTTGTTTCTTAAATAGTAGTAATTACTAATCCCATCAGATCAGACTTTGAAGTCAGATGCTTCTGTTTCTTCAAATTTTGCCTCTGATAAATATTTAGTTAATATGAACCAAACAACCTGATTCAAAATGTATTTTGATTACTGTCCCAATGAACCACTTTGGGTGTCCCAGTGCATCCCATTTCTGGGGTAAACTGGGACACTTTTTTAACTTTTTATCCCTCAGCCTGTTAGGCTGCGGGATCTTGTCATCGGCATGGTCGTCCCGTCGTCGTGCAGTGTTCAACAATTCTTGTGACCGGTCTAGAAGCCAAGCCGTTGCTTCTAGAGACTTCAAATTTGGTATACAGGATTGTTGGGTGATCACCCACAAGTCTATTAAATTTGGCTACTTTGTGATGAATTTTGCGATTTCCATGGCAACATCACAGAAAATTTGTCAACAATTCTTGTGACCGGTCTAAAAGCCAAACCGTTGCTTCTAGAGACTTCAAATTTGGTATACATTATTGTTTGGTGGTCAACTGCAAGCCTATTGAGTACTTTGTGGCGAATATTGCGGTTTCCATGGCAACATCATGGAAAATTCCCATATGGCAATGTGAACACCATAAAAGCCTTACTGTTGTCGATAGAGATTTCATATTTGCTATGTACTATTGTTGGGTAGTGAACCACAAGCCTATCAAATTTTGGTACATTGTGATGATTTTTGTGGTTTCCATGGCAACGTCTGTTTGATGATTTGAACATGAATCATTGATATAAGCCAAACCATTCCAGCTAGAGACTTCAAATTTGGTGTACAGGATTGTTGAGTGCTCAGTCACAAGCCCATTGGATGTTTTGTGTCATTACCAGCATTTAATGTGCCCAGGAATTACGATGCCAATGAGGCTATGCTTTAATTTGTATTTTCTCTTCACTCACAAGAGATTATAGGCCCAATGGACACCTGTTTAAAGGTAAAATACATGCACATGTATCCTCATCCTGGGAATCTGCTTGATCATAGATGGAAGAGACATACAATCAACAGGTACACAGGGATTCATACAGTTCTTGCTTTCAAAAAATCTATATTACTAGGCTTCCAATGAAAATCAGAAGACTTTTATTATTGTTCAGATTATTATTAGGGTTCAAAGCCAGAATGGCTTGAAGCCTTTTGTTTTTGTTCAGATTATTTTTCTTCTTTGCGCTATTTTTCGCACGGGATATGTCAAATTATTTATTATAGTCCTCCAATGCATCCAACATCCCACACTGAAGTTATCATATTTTAATCTTTTACAAGCCACTGCTAAAGCATCTTCTGCATTCAACCAAATCTTTCAGGCTTTTACATATGCATTTTCCATTCGTTATACACTGACTAAAACTGTCTGGCTGAGGGGTTGTACATGTTAGAATATTTTGTATGATGATGTCATACGAAATGTTTGTTATATCTAGTAGAGCATAGAAGGCTACTCTACAGGACAATAATAGTGGAGATTTTTGCAAAAAAAACAAAACAGGAAAAATGTCCCAGTGTACCCCAATCTCCCCTACACTTGATCACATAATTGTAAGAGGGATAGAAGGTCATCCGGGT
Source organism: Hanleya hanleyi (assembly GCA_036873755.1). Lineage (NCBI taxonomy): Eukaryota > Metazoa > Mollusca > Polyplacophora > Lepidopleurida > Hanleyidae > Hanleya > Hanleya hanleyi. Next base: position 98,179 of record JAVTVY010031961.1, on the reverse strand, counting down.
TAAGGTCTACTTTCATACACTGCATCCTTATACAGAATATCTAGTAAAGTTTGGTCAGTCTTTCATGTAAGTTCCTTTAAGACCTTTGTGTTACTGTTTTGTCCATCTATAGTCTTTGTTGTATCCAGAAACTCTATCCTTCTCCTTTGTTTTGTGACCCTTACATGAAAGATGGACATGAAGTGTATAGTCCAGTTGATCTTTGACATACAGGCTAACAGATCCCCTTAATTTCCTTTCAAGTTCATGATTCTTCAGGTACATTACAGGCATTTTTTTTAGCCAAAGTAGATCACCTTGTACTCGTCTTTATTTTTAACAATTAGCTTAATTTGAAACTAAGCTTTATTGTTGATAAATGTAAATAAGACATTCTTACAGCAGGCTGCATAATAAATGATCAATTGTATGTGATCAAAGTATTGAAGTAAATAATCAGGTTTAAACACAGGTGTCACAATATATATATATATATATATATATATATTAACCTCCAAGGATGGGAGAGCTACATGTAAATGTATGGTGTTTGTATGGGATTTATATTTCTCCATATATATTTGAGTGTTCGAGGTCGCCTCCTTGTGATAGAACTTTTGGCTGTCAAATAAGTCAGGCTATTGATGTAGTAGTCTCTCGAGTGGAATATTTTGAAGACAAATGCCTAAGGTGGTAAAAATGGAAGATCCATTTTGCACATTTAATTTTTTAAATCATTGCAGGATTTACGCCGACAATAAAGGTTGTGATCATTGTAAATAGTTAGATGTGCATTTATTTATTGCTAATTCAGCCTCTGTGATGTAAGATAGAACTCCATATATGTTCAACATGCTCACCAGAATCCTTCTACACAATGTTGCTTCATACTCCTCTCCTATTGGTTATCTATGCATACATGTAAGTACAGTGAGACCTGTGAATACTGAATCCTGCGTAAACTAACCAACCTCTAAATAACAACATTATTCATGGTCCCAATACTTAAATGTAAGGTAGCAGTATTTTGAACCTCGATAAACCAGAAGCCTGTCAAGATGGACAGACACTATTATCTGGTGCCAAGCATGGTTGGTATACACAGGTTATCTGGTGCCAAGCATGGTCGGTATACACAGGTTATCTGGGGCCAAGCATGGTTGGTATACACAGGTTATCTGGGGCCAAGCATGGTCGGTATACACAGATTATCTGGTCTCGAGCATGGTTGGTATACACAGGTTATCTGGTGCCAAGCATGGTCGGTATACACAGGTTATCTGGGGCCAAGCATGGTTGGTATACACAGGTTATCTGGGGCCAAGCATGGTCGGTATACACAGATTATCTGGTCTCGAGCATGGTTGGTATACACAGGTTATCTGGTGCCAAGCATGGTCGGTATACACAGGTTATCTGGGGCCAAGCATGGTTGGTATACACAGGTTATCTGGTGCCAAGCATGGCCAGTATACACAGATTATCTGGTCTCGAGCATGGTTGGTATACACAGGTTATCTGGTGCCAAGCATGGTCAGTATACACAGGTTATCTGGTGCCAAGCATGGTTGGTATACACAGGTTATCTGGTGCCAAGCATGGTTGGTATACACAGGTTATCTGGTGCCAAGCATAGTTGGTATACACAGGTTATCTGGTGCCAAGCATAGTTGGTATACACAGGTTATCTGGTGCCAAGCATGGTTGGTATACACAGGTTATCTGGTGCCAAGCATGGTTGGTATACACAGGTTATCTGGTGCCAAGCATGGTTGGGATACACAGGTTATCTGGTGCCAAGCATAGTTGGTATACACAGGTTATCTGGTGCCAAGCATGGTTGGCATACACAGGTTATCTGGTGCCAAGCATGGTTGGTATACACAGGTTATCTCGTGCCAAGCATAGTTGGTATACACAGGTTATCTGGTGCCAAGCATAGTTGGTATACACAGCTTTCACTGTTTACAATAAATGATCCAAATCAAGGTTAATTGTCCCCTAATATTGGCTATATTTTCTTGTGTCAAAATAGGAGTGTTTAGAAGAAGTTCTCACACCTCAAATTTTCCCATTAGTGATATTATAATGTGGACAGGTATAGGTTATCATAATGAAGGGATAACACCTATTCTGTGTAAAGCACACCTAGTAGTTGTTAATTTGCTGGTTTTGGAGACTAGATGTACTGTTACATAGTAGTTGTGTTCTCTGATATGGTACCATACCTCATATGTTCTGTTTTTCACAATGGAAACTTTGATGTACATTCATGAATGTTCTCAGATCATGATAATTTGTACGTATATCTCCGGACACAGACAATGCCATGCTACAAGGACAGGTGATCAGCAAGTTTCTCTTCTTAATAATGAGGTGTTGGTGGCGAGTGATGGTGAGTGTTGTTACGGTATATATTGCAAAATGCTGAAAAGCATATGCCTGAAGAAAGTGAATGTGTATTGCAATAGTAGTTGGACTTCTGTAAATGTTAAATAATGTGCAAGATGTAAACGGGACAATAATGAGAAAACTTACCATTAAACTATCTGGTAGTGTGAATTCAATTATTCCATGTTGAGTACAATTTGTTCACATGTATGGTGGAATGTCTGGAATCTCAAATGAAAGTGTGTTATACATGTACATATCTCAGGTTTGAGGAACAAACATGGTTTCAATTAAGATATAATCAAAGAAATTTCATTATAATTATTGGATCTTAGTATTTTACAAAATTAGCTTCTTTTGGAAACAGAGCCCACAAATAGCATTGACTCAACAGTTACCTGTTTAAAGGGTCTTTCTTCGGGTAGAATTTAATTAGATAACTTTGGGATATAATTTAAACAAAAACATTGTATTTATTAACAAAATGTGTCTAAATATTTCTTGTCTTTTAAAATCTTTCTCCATTTTGATTCTCTGACTAGGGGATACAGAATCACTGCCACGAAGTGTGTCGGTGTTTCACAGATTCACATCAGCACATTAACTCCAAAACCATTCATTTAATCTCGTCACTTCAAATCTTCAACATATTCTCAAATAGCTATTTACTGTCAAATTTTGAGACCACTGTTTTAATTTTCAAGGCCACAGCACCATAAAAGTCAGAAGCACTCCACAATTCAGTTTACTCATATTTCTCATTTCCCATGTCAATATCAGAAATTTAAAAAAAATCTCAATTGAATGTGGCCTCAAAATTTTACTGAATTGGGCAAATAGCTCTATCAGTATTTAAAAACTCAGACCACTCAGCAAAGTTTATTTTATTTTTTTCTTTTAAATCTAACCTGGTTGCATTGGTGAGCTTATATGTCTGCTTTGGAACAAAGTTCTACCAGAAGGATTTGAAATAATGGCTGATTTAAGATAGAAGATCATACTTGTATATTAGTATATTGATTTGAGTTCTACTTCAAACATTAAAAAAATGGTTAATTGGTGGGAGATGTCATGTACATATGAATCCGGGAACATATTCATCGACGACATATACCAAGCCATTTTCCATGAAGGTAAATATGTTGAAGCCATTAATTTAGAATCTGATCAGATGTGTACAAAATATATTAGTACATGTTCCCATCAAGCACATCATTGGCATGAATGATCTGAATTTTCATATTCAAATTTCAGATAAGATAAACGAAAAATAAAACAGCAATGCCAAAGATTTAGAAGCAAAGTGCAGACGTTAGAAGGAAAGTTACCAGAACCTCCGTGCAAAATTTTCCAATCAATCAAGGCCTTGGCAAAAGCTGACCTTGCTCAACTGTCTGTGTATTTCCCATATAAGAGAACTACAGTCAACCATACGAGATAACATTTTTGCTAATCTAATTCTAAAAATGCACTGATATATAATGCATGCTTGCTGGGTGTAGACAATGACTGATAGCCGAGGGGTATTGGAGCCCAATGGGCTATTTTCTTTCTTGCACTCTCCGTCAACATCCAATAAAGTCCAGAAACTAAATGAACTACACATACAATATTATATCTTCAAGCAATCGGGCATATGCCTGAGGATATACATTACAGCATTTTCCGAAGTACTCCGTAAGAACACTCGATCAGTAAACCTCATAAGTACAAGAGGATTAAGGTGAGCAATAGGTGATTGTGATTAAGTGCTCACCCTTCATTGTAAGGCCTATGACAAATGTTTTCTTCATATATTCATGTGGTGTGGAGTGAAAGTGATTCTTTGCAGGACAACAGCATGATATTCATCATGACTACCGAACCATCCCGCAATCATATAGCATTTGGCAGAAGGACCTAGCAAGGTTTAATGAGATTTTGTCCCCCATGATGAGGTGCGTTTTGGAGTGACAACATGAAATACTGGTATCACGAACAAAAGAAATATTTCAGTTAGCGTGAAGTATATTATCATGTCGGATGCTCTGAGTATTTTGTTGACCCTGGGTCTTGTTTTTTTGAACATCTTGAATTCGCGGATGCGTAAACAATTGTCTATTTTGAGGCGAAAATGGCACACTGTTCTCTTTGTAAACATGTGAAGCCAGTCCAGAACCAAGATAAACTTAACCCCGAAATATTGACCGTGTCAGTAGTTTGTTGTTGGCCAAACACGGTTTTGGTTCTGAACTGGCTTCATATGTTTATGGGGAGAAATATGTGCTATTTTCACCTCAAAATAGATGATTTTGCGCAAATACACTACTTCAAGATGCTGTTATTAAAAAAACATAAGACTCTGGGCCTACAAAATACTCAGAGGAAAAGACAACATAATATACGTACTTTACGCTAACTGTAAAATTTCTTTCGTACGTGATATTTCATTTTGTCACTCCAAACCGCACTTCATGGGGGTTAAACCACGCCAGGTCCTTCTGTTACCAGTAAAATATATTGTTTTCTTGTGAAACTGAGACAGTTTATTTTACTTGGGGTTATTTCCTTGGACTGTTGATGATGTGAATGTTAAATTGGTCAATGTTATAGGTACATACATTACCGGTACGTGAAGAATGTAGTTTGCGGAATGAGGAGTTCACAAACTGTATATTTTGTCAATTTGGTGAGAAAAAACTAAAACCGGAAATGCCAGGAAATGTGTTTCTGATGAGACTTTTGGATCATTCAATGTACATTTTATCTCTGCATTAAATATCTAGCTAAACTTGCATATTAATTTGTTCTGCATCATTCAGTATTCTATGAATACCATATCTACTTGTTTATTTGTATTGATGAGTCCATGATTATTTAAAATCTCATTTTGTCAGAATATATGTCTCTACATGTATAACAGACACATAACCTAACCTAATCTGTAGATAATTTATCATGTTGCTGTCATTTGTTTAATATTTTTGGGTATTGTGATATTTTCTTTTACACCCTAGGTTTTACAATTCCTTCTGTATGGAGGAGAAGTGGCTCATGACCAATCTCTTTTGCCAACTTTTTCCCTCGTGCAGCAGCACATAAATGGACTGCCATTATAATTGGGGACCATATTGTCATCAATGTGTAATGAACACCTAGACTGCTTTCAGTGACAAGAATGTAAGGACATGATATATTTACTAATACATGTTTACACTACTTGGGATTTTTAAATGTTTTAATAATCCCAGATACTATACGCATGAATGTGTGAAGTTGATATACGGTACCGGTAACTTTATTTGTGCTTTCTTGTCCTTTTAGGTAAATTCTTTATTTTTACCACACTTGTCTGAAACTGCGTACACAACTTTGTTCTGGTTTAACAAATGCTATAGTTTAGTTTGTTCTGATTGTTCTGATTGAGTTATTATAGTTTTGTAATTTTTTGTCTGTAATTCTTCTTTGAAACAGCATATTATCTGCTCTCCCATGACTGATTTTGTGATGTATGTTTACTTCTTTTTATCATTTTAAAGCTAATTCTGTTACAAAATGTCCATATCATGATGATTTTGCCAAATGTTCTGCTTAATATGTGCATGATAAGAGTATTATAAAAAAAAACTCACTGTGAAAATGAGTTAATCTCAAAACACTAATCAATAAAGAAAACTTTATGGAACAGCTGACTTTCTAGGATTGATTATTGGGCTGTTTTTCTGTCTCTACCAAATGTGATCTAGTACATCGTCATTCCTCTATCTGGACTGAACAATTTGAAAAATACCCCTAATCGAACATATGAAAATATTTAAATCTCTTTCTTGAAACAAGCAGCAGGATGGGTCTCCTCAATCACCACCACTATGACCGTGGGGGCAGGAGGGGAGAATTCAGAGAGCTAATTGTTTTGGAATCTCTCATCTGATTTTTCTTATCCTTAATTTTTACTTGGGAGCGAATTTTTTTCGAGATAACCATTATGCTCCGATATTTGTCGTTATAGGATTAAATTACAACATATCAGAAACTACAATTCAGCTGCCATATCTGTGTGAGAGCTGTTCTTTGATCTTCGTCCCTGATACACAGAGTGTATATGAACCATTTGATGTGGGGAGAAAAGAACCATATTTATTTTAAGCAGCTCAGTTTTCCACTGCCATCTTCCACAAAATCATGCCAATAAGTGAGAGACTTGAATACAACTCAAAGACAGTCAGAAATCAATTCCGCAACAAGTTGAATGTCATTAAGCATTCTCAAGATTCAATAGTTTTTGGATAATGCATCAGTGAGGCACAGATGCGGATTCGGGACCTATCTAGTGGGTAATGGCTGTGTCATATGATATAAGGTGTTAGAATATATTGGGTTATGGGGATGGGATTTATAGTTAGAGTGTACTATTCCCTTTATCCGTGTTCATGTAAAAGTTTAACCAGACCTTGCCTGTATTCCCCTCACAAGATCTCACCTCCTGCTTCATAAAGGTGTAATCTTAACTAGAACTAGATACAGTTGATCGAATACGATCGAGGAGGCATCCCTTTTGCATCTTCAGTAAAAGAAACAATCATTATTTGTGAAGAGAGTAAAAATGTAAAACATAGGAAAAACAACATTAACATGGCCCCAAAAGATACCTTGATGGAAGGTGCCCACATACCAAATTTGAAAGAATCCGTTCAGGTCCAACAGTTACTGTCCGAAAATGCAATTTTACCTTGGCCCACAGTGGCGCCACGTAGGCCCTATAGACAGATAGGGATTAAAAATAATCCCAACCGAGATCTTGATCCATGGACATTGAAATAGAAAATGCTAACTTGGCTTCAAGTGGCGCCACCTATGAGCAGATTGACAAGAAAAACAATCCCAAGTGAAACCTTCAGGTAAGGTACACATATACCAAACTTGGAAAGAATCCATTCAAGTTCTAAAAAGTTGTCTGGAAACATAATTTTAGATTTGCCCCCAGGTGGCACCACCTATATGTGGATTGGCATGAAAAACAATGCCAAGCGAGATATTGAGGCGAGGTACCTACACACCAAATTTGGAAGGAATCGGACCAGGTTTTCAAAAGTTATTGTCTGGAAACACTTTTAACTTAGCTTTCAGGTAGCGCCACCTATACACTAATCAACACGAAAAACAATCTCAAGCCAGATCTTGAGGCAAGGTACCCACACCAAATTTGGAAAGAATCCTTAAGGTTTTCAAAAGTTACTGTCTGGAAATGCAATTTTAACTTGGTCCCCAGGTGGCGCCACCCAGAGGCGGATTGGCACGGAAAACAATTTCAAGCAATTATCTATAGACAAGCCCGGACCCACTTATCAAATACAAAAACATGGGTCTGTGCCTGATAAATTGAGACCTTTTGTGGTTGCAATTCATTGAGGGGTTACAAAATTATACCAATATTGCAGACTACACACAATACTGCAGATAAATATGCTCGAACACAATAGATGAGGGTCGGGCGAGAGGTAGTTTGGGAGATAGAGGGTGGGTCCCGACACCCTGGGGGTGGGGACATGCTCTCCTCGAGGGTGGTGGTAGGTGTGCTGACAAGGCCATAGAAAGCTCCCTGTACATGAAACAACCACACTGACAACTGCATGCCATCATCTGTCAGTCTGAAGAACCACAAGGTTGAATTCAATTCAATTCAGGAAATTGATCCTTGTGCACCCAAACTTCAGGAACTTGGGTGTAATTAATATAGTAAGTTACATGCGTGAAGACAAATGGTTTGTGCAACAGCATTAGGGTAAATCATATGTGGAATACAATTATTTGATGGCAAAAATAAAGGAAATGTCCTTCATTTAAGACAACATGAAATTCGAAACTAACGGGTTCGGTACTGCGGGGAGTTTCATATTATACTTGTGAAATAAAATATGGTTCGTACAGAAGCTTTAGGGTAAATCATATATGTGGAACACTGATTTGATAGCAAAATTGAAGGAAATGGGGTCCTTCATTTAAGGCGACACGAATTTGAAACTAACGGGAGTTCGGTACTGTGGAGATTACCCCGCCAATTATTTTGTATTATACTTCTGAAATAAAATATGGTTCCCGTAAAAGCTTTAGGGTGAATCATATATGTGAAAAGGACTTGACCGCAAAATTGAAGGAAATGGTGTCCTTCATTCAAGGTGACATGAAATTAAAAAATAACAGGGGTTCAGTACCGCGTGGATTCCCTCATCAATTATTTTGTATTATACTTCTAAAATAAAATATGGTTTCTGTATTAAGCTATTATGGAAAATCATATGATGTGGAAAGGATTTGACCGTAAAATTGAAGGAAATCGTGTCCTTCATTCAAGACAACATGAAATTCAAAACTAACAGGGCGGGTTCAGCACTGGGGGAACCCGGCGCCGGTTATTTTCTCTCATACTTCTAAAATAATGTCATCAACATATTAGTAATTACTATAAAGAAATATATTTAGGTGATTCGGCATGTGTGTGTGTGTATAAACAATGTACATTGCATCTCATACCTTAGGTTAGTACTGGGCCCTCGGTGGCCGAGTGGTATAAGGCGCTTCGCTGGTAACTGCTAGCCTCACACCGCTGAACCGGCACAGGTTCGAGCCCAGCTGGTCCATGTGTGAAAGTCTGTCAGTTACTTGCCGAAGGGCGGTGGTTCTCTCCGGGTACTCCGGCTTCCTCCACCAACCAAACTGACTGTCACCATATGAGTGAAACAAACTTGAGTGTGACATTAAGCCAAATTCCCTCCCTCCCTCCCTTAGGTTAGTATCACATGGGGCTGAGAAGCTGTGTAACATTTTGTGCCCAGGGGTAGGGACATCCTCCCGAGCGTAGTGTAGAGGTTGAATAATTGTAGATTCATATTATCTTCCGGAATATATGAGAATTGGGGGGAGGGTGGGGGCGGGTGGGGCTTAGTTCAGGAGAGTGAGTTAATATGATTTAACGTCGCTTTCAACTATATTTCAGTCATATCACGAGGGTCCTATTCTTTTTCACACCCGGGAACCACAGGGGTGAGGTCCTATTCCTTTTCACACCCGGGAACCACAGGTGCCTCAGTTAGTCGCCTCTGTAAGGGCCATAGGGGGGTCAGATTTAACTTTCAAAGCATTTATTTTAGACCTGGAACGTGTTTACATGCCATGTGCTATGAACTGACATTCTGACAAATTACGTGTTTATTGACTCACCATCAGCTCCCGCATATCGTTGACAATGTCACACCATCACCCCTATTCTAATACTTTATGTGTGTTTCTACAAGCTTATTTTGTTATGCCACCCGAAATGAAAGTGATAGTATATTTAATCTGAGTGACAGAGAACATGTCATGTTTCCCGCTGTACATTCTTCTAACGCCATGTTGTTTACATTTTGCGAAGTGAAGGTCACGTGACCTATATTGTAGTTCTGCTTGAATCTGAAGTATTCTTGTTATTTCACTGTAAATAATTACTTGTTCTCATCTAATTGACATATATTTAGTTTATTTGACGTGATATTGTGGCATATAAACTTTGAACTGGTCGTAAAGAGTGTGAACTATTTCGTACACCGGAGGCCCGGACGATCTCTGTGATGAGGCTCCATGTCGAGTCAGTGCGTGACTCGAGTGAAGGCAGTACATTCCACTCTCGTATTTGGATTACCAAGTGCCAAATGTATGTGAATTGACTGTTTTATTAACTCTAATTACCAGAGAATTTATTAACAATTACTGTTTATTGCTACGAAGCCTAAAAGAGGAGAAATTCATTATTGAAGCAGCGGACTATCACTGTGACAGTTCTGTATTCCTACAACACATTGGCGATTGGCGGTCTGGAATGTATTTCCGTGAATGACATTTTATCTGTAGTTGTACGTTTTGATCCGAATGCAGAACTATGAACTTTGATATAAAGGAGCACCAGATCCAAATGATCAAACCTGACCGCATCGGAATAATTAGAGTAAATTAGATATTTCGTGATTATGTAGTGCCGGTCTGAATCAAGTCTGGAGAGAATACGCCATGGTCATTGGTCAGTTACGTCACGTGGTACAAATCGATGGTTATAAATAGAAGCGCAGACGTCAAGTTTGACGTTTTTTACCCCTCGGCCATTTTGGCTTCGGGATATGGGTACGGGTGTTCCAAAATAATAAACCTATAAATATAGTGAACCTGTACTCCCCTGGCACTCTAAAAACAATATCACAAAAAGAACTTAACAAAATCACCCAAAAATATGACTCGCCAATTATAATCTGCGGCGATTATAATAGCCATAATCCAATCTGGGACGAAACCTGCACCACGTCAGATGATAGGGGTAAATCAGTAGAAAAATGGTTAGATGATAATAACCTCGTATTCCTGAACTCGGGAGAAGGGACTAGAATAGATATGCGAACCGGTAAACTCACTGCAATTGACCTAACAATAGTCTCTCCCGAACTAGCAGTTAAATCAGAATGGGCAGTCCTACCAGATACACTAGACAGCGACCACTTTCCAATCCTGACTAAATTTAGCATGAAACCAGATTTTGAACAGACAGACCCTCTCCCACGCTTCCAGTACTCCAAGGCAGACTGGAAAAGCTTCCAAAACGATTGCCAAAGTCTAATACATGACGATATAGTTAGTAATGATATAGAGACTTTCAATGAAAATATAACCAGCAAACTTCTAAACATAGCACAAAAACATATTCCAGTTACGAATAAGCGACCCAACAAAAATCCAGTGCCTTGGTGGGACCAAGAGTGTGGAAAGAACATCGCAGCAAAGAAAAAAGCACTCAGAAAATTCAAAAAAAGCCGGCTCCAGAGTGATCATGAAATATATAAGGAACTGAAAAGAATAGCAGAAAAAAGCGTCAAAGAAGCCAAATCAAGATGCTGGGAAGATTTCTGCAACACTATAGATACGAAAACTAACTCAAAGAAAGTATGGAATAAAATAAAAAGCATTCAAGGGAAAGCAACTAACACAATACCCGTACTAAACAAAACAAAGAGAACTAATCTCGAAAAGGCAGAATATCTTGCTGAATCATTCGCATCAAACAGTAGCGATAGCAACCTGAAACCAGAATTCAGAAAAATCAAACAAGAAACGATCCTGGAAAATGACACAAATGATTATATAGAAAACTACCTTAACGGAGACTTTAATATCAATGAATACAGAAAAACTTTACACTCTAAAAAAGAAAGTTCACCCGGCGAAGACAAACTAGGGTATACAATCCTAAAGCACCTACCAAACACCACTCAGAAACTAATCCTAAAACTAATTAATGTGAGCTGGAAGACCAAACAACTCCCGAACAAATGGAAATCATCTATTGTTATCCCAATACCAAAACCTGGTAAAGACCCATCAGATGGTAAGTCATATAGGCCGATCTCACTTACGTCAAATTTATGCAAAATTATGGAAACCATGGTCAAAAACAGACTTGAATATCACCTGGAAAGCAACCACTTGTTAAACAAAACACAAAGCGGTTTTCGGAAAAAAAAAGTACTTTAGACCACATAGCCAGACTCCAACACTCAATCAAAAAGGGTAATGCCAAACACCAATATACATTAGGCATTTTCTTGGATATAGAAAAGGCGTTTGACCTTGTATGGCAGGACGGGATTATCACCCAATTAAACAACCTAGGAATTAAGGGCAGGATACAACACTGGATAAAAAATTTTCTTCATGACCGAAACTTCAAAGTTCGTATTGGTAACACCATGTCCATGGACCACCAGCTAGATAACGGCACCCCACAGGGCAGCGTCATAAGCCCCACCCTTTTTAACATCCTGATTAATGGCCTGGCCAACGAAATTGACACAAAACATCCTGAAATTGAACAATCACTTTTTGCTGATGATGCTGCCATGTGGAAATCTGCTGGCTCGATAAAAAAATTAACAAGTATAATGCAAAAGGTACTAAATACAGTCAGCGACTGGGCCGATAAATGGGGATTCAAATTTTCAGCTGTCAAAACTACCGGTGTACTATTCTCAAATAAACAAAACACAGACATCACGCTATCACTAGGAGGCCAGAAAATCGAGTTTAAGAATAGTGTCAAATACCTAGGAATGATCTTCGACCGAAAACTCACTTGGAAAGACCACATCGACCAATTAATTATTCGGTGTAACAAGGACCTGAACCTTATGAGGTGCGTATCGGGTACCAACTGGGGGGCCAATAAACATAGCTTAATCAAATTATATCAAACACTCATCAGATCCAAAATAGACTATGGTTCAATCGCTTACCAATCAGCATGCAAGACCCATTTGAAAAGAATAGACAGCATTCAGTATTCGGCATTAAAAATAGCCACCGGGGCGTTCAAAGGAACTCCATTATGTAGTCTACAAATAGAAACTAATGAAAAACCCTTACATTTAAGACGAGAAGAGCTGTCAATGAAATATGCAGGGAAAACAATAGCCAAGGGCGAAAACCACCCATGCCACAAAATTTTTGGCCCAAAAACCGAATACGAATTCCTAAAAAGGAAATGGGAAAAAGACTCCGCACCATTCGGTTACACGATAGAACGGCTATTCCAAGAACACGACATCCCTATCTCTTGTATCTCTGACACTGACAAGGTCAATAGACCACCATGGCAACTAATCACACCACACGTGGACACGAATATACATAGCTACATCACCAAACAGGACAACCCAGAGCATATAAGGGTCACTGCCCTCGAATATATTGACACACATTGGAAAAATCGCTTGAAAATATATACAGACGGCTCCAAAAACACAAGTCACAATACAGGTTCTGCATTCGTTATACCAGAACTTGACATTCACGAAGGTTTCAAACTACCAGACAATATGTCTGTATACACCACTGAATTAGTCGCCATAATCAAGGCTCTCGAATGGGTTCTTCAGAACCGACCTGTTTCCACCGTTATTCTTAGCGATTCCTTAAGCGGACTGGTATCTATAAAGAACTCCAAATCCGACAGCAGACCTGACCTCATACACGAAATAGAAATTTTATGTACACAAATACGAGACAATGACATTGACGCCATTTTAGCTTGGATACCCGCCCACGTGGACGTTAGGGGAAATGAAGCCGCCGATAGGACAGCCAAAGACAGCCTCACCAAAACTGCACCTGACGTGCATATAGGACTAGGAACCAAAGAACTGAATTCTATCATTAAAACCAGAATAGATAGTAAATGGGAGAAGGAATGGAACGAAGAAAACCGAGGTAGATGGCTACATAGTATTCTAGATAAGGGGAAAAGAAGGAGTTCTGGATTCCAGCTAGACAGTAAACGTGACGACCGCATCATCACAAGATTAAGACTAGGCAAAACAGGACTAAAATCTCACTTATCTAAGCTAATAAAAAACACATCACCACTATGCACTTCATGCAACAACGAAGAAGAAACGATAGAACATTTTATACTCAAATGCCCAAAACATGACCTCTATCGCCGAACACTGGAAAACGAACTCAAAAACTTAAATGTCCCTCTGTCGTTGGCTTCTATATTAAATCCTAAACCACCTCTTACAAACAAAGTATACTCCACCTTACTAGCTTACATCAAATCGACTGACTATCACTCTACCATTTAATACTATATGGTTACACCAAGACACCAATAAACCTAGGACCAAATTTGAATAAATGTAGCACGCTTAGAGTCAAAACTATTTTACAGGGGCGGAAATAAGGGTCAGTGATCAGAAATGACTGATCAAATTTGGACACTAACCAATCAAAATGCCATAGCAATAACATAGACAAATTCACTGATCAAATTAAAAGCTCCTAATAACGAGCTCTGACCAAATTGTGTTCCCTTATTTCCAACCCTCGTTAACGAATGTTAACCGTCCGGTTTTCATGCAGGGGCAGAAGACTGGAGGTTATATCAAACATTCACAATCGGCTTTAACTATAATAATATTTTTATTTATAATATTTAGTACCTAATTATTTATTGCTATTGATCATGTGTGACTTAGATCACGATAGTGCCAGTCGATGGCAAAAAATAACACCAGAAAACAAGAAACTACAAACTCTTCTATTCTTTGTAATACAGGCACAGCACACTGAAGACAACACACGAGTAAGACCAGCCATGAAACAGAACACCTATGACGACAAATATTATGAAACAGCACCAAATGGAGATGAACATGATGAAGATCATCATCGTCGGTCCACAAGAACGTCCAGAATACTCGACCCTGTACCACGCCAGACACGCTACCCCACCGAACTGAGCAACCAGAATACCAAATCCTAAACCACACAGACACGCTATATATGACACCGAAATGACGCCACAACACAGAATATCATCCTTTGACTTTCACACAATATAGGACGTAGACCTGCCGTCCTGTGCCCCAATACACACTCCAAGCAATTGTTACAGGCACAGATTTCTGGAAGAACCCACCCTGTTCCCAAGGGCGTCGTTAGGGAGGTCGATTAGAAAAATCCTGAAGACGCCCATGGTTCTCCCAGTTTTTTCTGGACGGCTTTGTGCGTACAAAGGGGTACCAAGACAAAGGAATCATCCACGCGATTAGACCTACAGTGAACTCATATTTACTAGTATAGCTTAACCAAAAAACCCGAAAGAGACTTACGAACTTGTACATAGCGACTCTTATTTACTTCTATTTATATCTCCTGCTAATCTATCATTGTTATCTATCATTATTTATTTATTTATTCATTTATTTATTTATATATTTAGCGCTGGAAAAGATATTAAAAGAAAACAAAGAAATGTACCGCGAAATCCAAATAAAACATTGAGTTGATGGGCCGCGAAATCCGAATGGGAAGCGGCCCTTAAACTACAATTTCAATCAATCAATCAAGTTTGACACACACACAGTTCAGCCGGTGGCTGACGTTTACCAGCTCAAGATGTAGTCCACAAGAAGTACCTGTATGCCTGCCGGCAGTGGCAGATACTGCAAGGTATGGAAGTGCATACAACAAGGGATTACACTGGATCATCATGTATAGGTAGCCCCAGCCGATATTAGGATATACATACAGATGGATTTATTCCTGGGCAATGGAGGATTACACTGGAGTGTATATGGATAGTCCCAGCCTATACAAAGTGATGCTAAACACACAGATGGATTACCATGGCATTGGAGGTTTACAATGGAAGTGCTTCATATATTATATCGTACAATGACCATGACCATTCAGCTATCTCTCACCAGACTTGAGTTTGAGCCACGCCATCCTCATTCACATGCATAATAACAGCATATGCTATTCTCTGTGGTTTATAATAAATTGCAACTATATCGGCCATATCCTGACATTGTTGGTTTATTCAGAGTTGTGTTTAATTAACCCGGAGTAATATATATGACGAGGATGAGGAGCTTACACTGGTGTCAGAAGTGGGATGCTACAGTTCTAACTAGCATTCAGGATACGAACCTCAGGCTCAATCTGGTGGTCTGGACCGAAACAAAAATTTGGAATTTTATTTTGAAATGGCAGATAAACTGGATCCAGGAATTGGAATAAAATGGAACATTCCTGATAGCACAGAATTGGGGGATTCATCTGGACTAGGATCAACATCTGAAGAGATTCATACAAGAAGGCTGGTACATGGAATATACACATTACCAGCAGGGATGGAATCAGAAGCTTATGGCGACAGTCGTATAGGCCTACCTCGAAAAGATTTTGGATATGGAGACACAGGATTTACCATTTGTTTCTAAACTTGTGAATGGAATATTTCTGAAAACATGACATCTGAAGCTCCATCTAAATTTAGGATCATCTGAGCTGTTAGAGAGGATCTTTCAAGAATACTGGTACATGGAATATCACACATTACCAGTACTGGGATTACTGCATAACCATGGGAATCAGCACCCCATGATGAGAATTACAGAGCTGTCTTGAATTTTGGACATGGAGACACAGAATTTACCATTCATCTCCAAACTGGGAATTAAACCTGAAACACACAGAAATTGTTATTGGCTGATTAAATATTTTCGCATTTCCTGGATTGTACCAAGTAGGAAATGTGGACCAATAAGGAAGAGTGGTGGCTCACAGAGCTAACACTGATTGTTATATTGTCTGGGGGATCCATCTTGGTGATGACTTCGGAGCACAGATCAAGATCCAGGGAGGAGACCTATCCTCTATGAATTCTGGATGATCGGGATTCAGGAAGAAACAGATTGGTGATATAATAATGTGTACCGTATTCTATTATGTGTGTGTATCAGTGCAGATGTAACGTTGATGTTTCGATGATTGCAAAATGATAGTAAGCAGTTGAAGCGATTGAGCGCTTGGAAGCTTTTGGCCTCAAAGATGATGCCAATGGCATGTACATGTACCTAAAGGTGAATTTGGAGTTCTGATTGGCAGGAAGAGTGTCACATTGAGAAGGAGCTTAGTAGACTGCCACGGACAACGGAAGCAATGTGTCCTACTGTAGTTAATGTTTAGATCCTGGTGGAGGGGACAATAATTAAGGATGCAGATGCAGAGTCTCAATGACTGGAATGGTGCAGAGCGCACTAAGGCCAGATTGGAGTCGGGGCGGGACTGATCACCCCAGTCGGCTGACTTAATGGGAGACAGAGCAAGAGCATATATGGTGTCGGGTCCACGGATAACTGAGAACTACGAGTAGATGGTTGTATTGTGCTTCGTCCGTGATAGCCAGGCTGACAAGTCCTTGTGTGGTGAATTTCTGGAATATAATATTAATGCCATTCGTGAACTGATGGGATATGGTACAGCCATTGGAAAGTGTTCTGCATATGCTTGTGAATTTAAGATGTTACATGTAGCAGCCATATAGGTACCGTTGGAGGTATGCCATCAACTAGGAAGCTTGGGACAGTCCTACCGACTGTGTGCCCCAACGACAAAGTGGGACAAGCGGGATATACCGCCCCACTTGGAAATCTGAAAATAAGAAATGATATCTGTACCTGCATGCAGGTGTCCTATTTCAAACTGGATTTTATGATGGAAAGTGGACTTGCGTGTGCAGAGATATTCAAACTTGCGATATTGCCACATAAATTCAGGAGAATTTGAATTTTTAAGAAGGGGAGTGTGTAAGGGCCATAGGGGGGTCAGATTTAACTTTCAAAGCATTTATTTTAGACCTGGAACGTGTTTACATGCCATGTGCTATGAACTGACATTCTGACAAATTACGTGTTTATTGACTCACCATCAGCTCCCGCATATCGTTGACAATGTCACACCATCACCCCTATTCTAATACTTTATGTGTGTTTCTACAAGCTTATTTTGTTATGCCACCCGAAATGAAAGTGATAGTATATTTAATCTGAGTGACAGAGAACATGTCATGTTTCCCGCTGTACATTCTTCTAACGCCATGTTGTTTACATTTTGCGAAGTGAAGGTCACGTGACCTATATTGTAGTTCTGCTTGAATCTGAAGTATTCTTGTTATTTCACTGTAAATAATTACTTGTTCTCATCTAATTGACATATATTTAGTTTATTTGACGTGATATTGTGGCATATAAACTTTGAACTGGTCGTAAAGAGTGTGAACTATTTCGTACACCGGAGGCCCGGACGATCTCTGTGATGAGGCTCCATGTCGAGTCAGTGCGTGACTCGAGTGAAGGCAGTACATTCCACTCTCGTATTTGGATTACCAAGTGCCAAATGTATGTGAATTGACTGTTTTATTAACTCTAATTACCAGAGAATTTATTAACAATTACTGTTTATTGCTACGAAGCCTAAAAGAGGAGAAATTCATTATTGAAGCAGCGGACTATCACTGTGACAGTTCTGTATTCCTACAACACATTGGCGATTGGCGGTCTGGAATGTATTTCCGTGAATGACATTTTATCTGTAGTTGTACGTTTTGATCCGAATGCAGAACTATGAACTTTGATATAAAGGAGCACCAGATCCAAATGATCAAACCTGACCGCATCGGAATAATTAGAGTAAATTAGATATTTCGTGATTATGTAGTGCCGGTCTGAATCAAGTCTGGAGAGAATACGCCATGGTCATTGGTCAGTTACGTCACGTGGTACAAATCGATGGTTATAAATAGAAGCGCAGACGTCAAGTTTGACACACACACAGTTCAGCCGGTGGCTGACGTTTACCAGCTCAAGATGTAGTCCACAAGAAGTACCTGTATGCCTGCCGGCAGTGGCAGATACTGCAAGGTATGGAAGTGCATACAACAAGGGATTACACTGGATCATCATGTATAGGTAGCCCCAGCCGATATTAGGATATACATACAGATGGATTTATTCCTGGGCAATGGAGGATTACACTGGAGTGTATATGGATAGTCCCAGCCTATACAAAGTGATGCTAAACACACAGATGGATTACCATGGCATTGGAGGTTTACAATGGAAGTGCTTCATATATTATATCGTACAATGACCATGACCATTCAGCTATCTCTCACCAGACTTGAGTTTGAGCCACGCCATCCTCATTCACATGCATAATAACAGCATATGCTATTCTCTGTGGTTTATAATAAATTGCAACTATATCGGCCATATCCTGACATTGTTGGTTTATTCAGAGTTGTGTTTAATTAACCCGGAGTAATATATATGACGAGGATGAGGAGCTTACACCTCTTACAACAAGCTGTCTGAGGAGCTGAGGCCTATTCTTACCATGACCTGCAGTGTGCACGACGACATCCCAGGTCAATCCCCAGTTCAGGAGATATAGCATGGGGCCGAGGAGCTGGGAAGCTGGACAGGAACAATTTTCTAAGTCCGAAACAACTTCCTTGGACAAGAACAGGGACACGGTCGTCCACAGATATCATTCAGATCCCTATATTAAGCTTTCCGCAGTTAAAGCTATGGGCTCGATAAATTCTGTTCAATTTTTACGACCCTAGACCCCCTTCTGGGGGGGTCCGTTCCATCCCGTGACCCCACAGGACCCCTACATCTAACTCCGTTAAGAGTGAATCGTTTTTCACATTCTTGGTGTGGTTTTAGGGGTTTTCGATGAAGCGGAGTCCATTTATAGCACTTTTGAAGAGAGCGCAAGTTTTTATCAGCAACAGTAGTATAGTAAGGTTAAATTCGTACCCATTTGCGCAAATTGAGGCCTTTGACCTTTTACCTCGGAGTCCGGTCACGTGACCGGAAGTGACCTTTGACCCCTGCGCATCCACACAATACGGGATAATAATGGTGCGCAGGGGCCAAAGGTCAAGGGTCCTCAATTTGCACAAATGGGTACGAATATATAAAATTTACATGTAATTTTTACATTTTTAAACTAAAACTTACCTTACTGACATATGCGTTCGTGTGCAAACACGGATTAACAAAGGAAGACATTAAAACAATAGCACAGTTCATTTTCCGCCTAATCACCCACTCCAGCACTCTACTCACAATAGATCTCCACTTCTTCCGCCTAGATGCACAGATCCCAGCGGGGAGGTCGGGTGGGACCATTACTCTGTCAGTAAGGTAAGTTTTAGTTTAAAAATGTAAAAATTACATGTAAATTTTATATATTTTTACACAGTAAAACTGACCTTACTGACATATGCGAGAATTAATTATTCGGTGTAACAAGGACCTGAACCTTATGAGGTGCGTATCGGGTACCAACTGGGGGGCCAATAAACATAGCTTAATCAAATTATATCAAACACTCATCAGATCCAAAATAGACTATGGTTCAATCGCTTACCAATCAGCATGCAAGACCCATTTGAAAAGAATAGACAGCATTCAGTATTCGGCATTAAAAATAGCCACCGGGGCGTTCAAAGGAACTCCATTATGTAGTCTACAAATAGAAACTAATGAAAAACCCTTACATTTAAGACGAGAAGAGCTGTCAATGAAATATGCGGGGAAAACAATAGCCAAGGGCGAAAACCACCCATGCCACAAAATTTTTGGCCCAAAAACCGAATACGAATTCCTAAAAAGGAAATGGGAAAAAGACTCCGCACCATTCGGTTACACGATAGAACGGCTATTCCAAGAACACGACATCCCTATCTCTTGTATCTCTGACACTGACAAGGTCAATAGACCACCATGGCAACTAATCACACCACACGTGGACACGAATATACATAGCTACATCACCAAACAAGACAACCCAGAGCATATAAGAGTCACTGCCCTCGAATATATTGACACACATTGGAAAAATCGCTTGAAAATATATACAGACGGCTCCAAAAACACAAGTCACAATACAGGTTCTGCATTCGTTATACCAGAGCTTGACATTCACGAAGGTTTCAAACTACCAGACAATATGTCTGTATACACCACTGAATTGTATCGAATGGGTTCTTCAGAACCGACCTGTTTCCACCGTTATTCTTAGCGATTCCTTAAGCGGACTGGTATCTATAAAGAACTCCAAATCCGACAGCAGACCTGACCTCATACACGAAATAGAAATTTTATGTACACAAATACGAGACAATGACATTGACGCCATTTTAGCTTGGATACCCGCCCACGTGGACGTTAGGGGAAATGAAGCCGCCGATAGGACAGCCAAAGACAGCCTCACCAAAACTGCACCTGACGTGCATATAGGACTAGGAACCAAAGAACTGAATTCTATCATTAAAACCAGAATAGATAGTAAATGGGAGAAGGAATGGAACGAAGAAAACCGAGGTAGATGGCTACATAGTATTCTAGATAAGGGGAAAAGAAGGAGTTCTGGATTCCAGCTAGACAGTAAACGTGACGACCGCATCATCACAAGATTAAGACTAGGCAAAACAGGACTAAAATCTCACTTATCTAAGCTAATAAAAAACACATCACCACTATGCACTTCATGCAACAACGAAGAAGAAACGATAGAACATTTTATACTCAAATGCCCAAAACATGACCTCTATCGCCGAACACTGGAAAACGAACTCAAAAACTTAAATGTCCCTCTGTCCTTGGCTTCTATATTAAATCCTAAACCACCTCTTACAAACAAAGTATACTCCACCTTACTAGCTTACATCAAATCGACTGACTATCACTCTACCATTTAATACTATATGGTTACACCAAGACACCAATAAACCTAGGACCAAATTTGAATAAATGTAGCACGCTTAGAGTCAAAACTATTTTACAGGGGCGGAAATAAGGGTCAGTGATCAGAAATGACTGATCAAATTTGGACACTAACCAATCAAAATGCCATAGCAATAACATAGACAAATTCACTGATCAAATTAAAGCTCCTAATAACGAGCTCTGACCAAATTGTGTTCCCTTATTTCCAACCCTCGTTAACGAATGTTAACCGTCCGGTTTTCATGCAGGGGCAGAAGACTGGAGGTTATATCAAACATTCACAATCGGCTTTAACTATAATAATATTTGTATTTATAATATTTAGTACCTAATTATTTATTGCTATTGATCATGTGTGACTTAGATCACGATAGTGCCAGTCGATGGCAAAAAAATAACACCAGAAAACAAGAAACTACAAACTCTTCTATTCTTTGTAATACAGGCACAGCACACTGAAGACAACACACGAGTAAGACCAGCCATGAAACAGAACACCTATGACGACAAATATTATGAAACAGCACCAAATGGAGATGAACATGATGATCATCATCGTCGGTCCACAAGAACGTCCAGAATACTCGACCCTGTACCACGCCAGACACGCTACCCCACCGAACTGAGCAACCAGAATACCAAATCCTAAACCACACAGACACGCTATATATGACACCGAAATGACGTCACAACACAGAATATCATCCTTTGACTTTCACACAATATAGGACGTAGACCTGCCGTCCTGTGCCCCAATACACACTCCAAGCAATTGTTACAGGCACAGATTTCTGGAAGAACCCACCCTGTTCCCAAGGGCGTCGTTAGGGAGGTCGATTAGAAAAATCCTGAAGACGCCCATGGTTCTCCCAGTTTTTTCTGGACGGCTTTGTGCGTACAAAGGGGTACCAAGACAAAGGAATCATCCACGCGATTAGACCTACAGTGAACTCATATTTACTAGTATAGCTTAACCCAAAAACCCCGAAAGAGACTTACGAACTTGTACATAGCGACTTTCATTTACTTCTATTTATATCTCCTGCTAATCTATCATTGTTATTTATTATTTATTCATTTATTTATTTATTTATTTATTTATTTATATATTTAGCGCTGGAAAAGATATTAAAAGAAAACAAAGAAATGTACCGCGAAATCCAAATAAAACATTGAGTTGATGGGCCGCGAAATCCGAATGGGAAGCGGCCCTTAAACTACAATTTCAATCAATCAATCAAGTTTGACACACACACAGTTCAGCCGGTGGCTGACGTTTACCAGCTCAAGATGTAGTCCACAAGAAGTACCTGTATGCCTGCCGGCAGTGGCAGATACTGCAAGGTATGGAAGTGCATACAACAAGGGATTACACTGGATCATCATGTATAGGTAGCCCCAGCCGATATTAGGATATACATACAGATGGATTTATTCCTGGGCAATGGAGGATTACACTGGAGTGTATATGGATAGTCCCAGCCTATACAAAGTGATGCTAAACACACAGATGGATTACCATGGCATTGGAGGTTTACAATGGAAGTGCTTCATATATTATATCGTACAATGACCATGACCATTCAGCTATCTCTCACCAGACTTGAGTTTGAGCCACGCCATCCTCATGCACATGCATAATAACAGCATATGCTATTCTCTGTGGTTTATAATAAATTGCAACTATATCGGCCATATCCTGACATTGTTGGTTTATTCAGAGTTGTGTTTAATTAACCCGGAGTAATATATATGACGAGGATGAGGAGCTTACACTGGTGTCAGAAGTGGGATGCTATAGTTCTAACAAGCATCCAGGATACGAACCTCAGGCTCAGTCTGGTGGTCTGGACCGAAACAAAAATTTGGAATTTTATTTTGAAATGGCAGATAAACTGGACCCAGGAATTGGAATAAAATGGAACATTCCTGATAGCACAGAATTGGGGGATTCATCTGGACTAGGATCAACATCTGAAGAGATTCATACAAGAAGGCTGGTACATGGAATATACACATTACCAGCAGGGATGAAATCAGAAGCTTATGGCGACAGTCGTATACCTTGAAAAGATTTTGGATATGGAGAGACACAGGATTTACCATTTGTTTCCAAACTTGTGAATGGAATATTTCTGAAAACATGAAATCTGAAGCTTCATCTAAATTTAGGATCATCTGAGCTGTTACAGAGGATCATTCAAGAATACTGGGACATGGAATATCACACATTACCAGTACTGGGATTACTGCATAACCATGGGAATCGGCACCCCATGGCGAGAATTACAGAGCTGTCTTGGATTTTGACATGGAGACACAGAATTTACCATTCATCTCCAAACTGGGAATTAAACCTGAAACACATGGAAATTGTTACTGGCCTGATTAAATATTTTCGCATTTCCTGGATTGTACCGAGTTGGGAATGTGGACCGATAAGGAAGAGTGGTGGCTCACAGAGCTAACACTGATTGTCATATTGTCTGGGGGATCCATCTTGGTGATGACTTCGGAGCACAGATCAAGATCCAGGAAGGAGACCTATCCTCTGTGAATTCTGGATGATCGGGATTCAGGAAGCAACAAATTGGTGATATATAATGTGTACCGTCTCTAAGTTATTATGTGTGTATCAGTGCAAATGCAATGTTGATGTTTCGATGACAGCAAAATGATTTTAAGCAGTTGAAGCGATTGAACACTTGGAAGCTTAGTTTGGCCTCAAAAGATGATGCCAATGGCATATACATGTACCTGCAGGTGAATTTGGAGTTCTGATTGGCAGGAAGTATGTCATATTGAGAAGGAGCTTAGTAGACTGCCACGGACAACGGAAGCAAATTGTCCTACTGTAGTTAATGTTTAGATCCTGGTGGAGGGGACAATTAAGGATGCAGATGCAGAGTCTCAATGACTGGAATGGTGCAGAGCGCACTAAGGCCAGATTGGAGTCGGGGCGGGACTGATCACCCCAGTCGGCTGACTTAATGGGAGACAGAGCAAGAGCATATATATATGGTGTCGGGTCCACGGATAACTGAGAACTATGAGTAGATGGTTGTATTGTGCTTCGTCCGTGATAGCCAGGCTGACAAGTCCTTGTGTGGTGAATTTCTGGAATATAATAATGCCATTTGTGAACTGATGGTATAAGGTACAGCCATATGGAAAGTTGTTCTGCATATGCTTGTGAATTTAAGATGTTACATGTAGCAGCCATATAGGTACTGATCGAGGTATGCCCTCAACTAGGAAGCTTGGGACAGTCCTACCGACTGTGTGCCCCAAAGACAAAGTGGAACCAGCGGGATATACCGTCCCACTTGAAAATCGGAAAAGAAGAAATGATAATTGTGTGCTTACCTGCAGGCGTCATATTTCAAACTGGATTTTATGATGGAAACTGGACTTACCTGTGCAGAGATATTCAAACTTGCGATCTTGAAACATAAATTCAGGAGAATTTGAATTTTTAAGAAGGGGAGTGTGTAAGGGCCATAGGGGGTCAGATTTAACTTTCAAAGCATTTATTTTAGACCTGGAACATGTTTACTTATTATGGGCTATGAACTGACATTCCGACAAATTACGTGTTTATTGACTCACCATCAGCTCCCGCATATCGTTGACAATGTCACACCATCACCCCTAGATACTGTATGTGTGTTTCCACAAGCTTATTTTGTTATGCCACCCAAAATGAAAGTGATAGTATATTTAATCTGACAGAGAACATGTCCTGTTTCCCGCTGTACATTCTTCTAAACGCCATGTTGTTTACATTTTGCGAAGTGAAGGTCACGTGACCTATATTGTAGTTTTGCTTGAATCTGAAGTATTCTTGTTATTTCACCGTAAATAATTACTTGTTCTCATGTAATTGGCATAGATATAGTTTATTTGATGTGATATTGTGGCATATAGACTTTGAACTGGTCGTAAAGAGTGTGAACTATTTCGTACACCGGAGGCCCGGACGATCTCTGTGATGAGGCTCCATGTCGAGTCAGTGCGTGACTCGAGTGAAGGCAGTACATTCCACTCTCGTATTTGGATTACCAAGTGCCAAACGTATGTGAATTGACTGTTTTATTAACTTTAATTACCAGAGAATTTATTGACAATTACTGTTATTGTTACGAAGCCCAAAAGAGGAGAAATTCTTTATTGAAGCAGCGGACTATCACTGTGACAGTTCTGTATTCCTACAACACATTGGCGATTGGTGGTCTGGAATGTATTTCCGTGAATGACACTTTATCTGTAGTTGTACGTTTTGATCCGAATGCAGAACTAAGAACTTTGGTATAAAGGAGCACCAGATCCAAATGATCAAACCTGACCGCATCGGAATAATTAGAGTAAATTAGATATTTCGTGATTATGTAGTGCCGGTCTGAATCAAGTCTGGAGAGAATACGCCATGGTCATTGGTCAGTTACGTCACGTGGTACAAATCGATGGTTATAAATAGAAGCGCAGACGTCAAGTTTGACACACACAGTTCAGCCGGTGGCTGACGTTTACTAGCTGAAGATGTAGTCCACAACAAGTATCTGTATGCCTGCCGGCAGTGGCAGATGCTGCCAGGCATGGAAGTGCACACAACAAGGGATTACACTGGATCATCATGTATAGGTAGCCCCAGCCTATATTAGAATGTATACATAGAGATGGATTTATACCTGGGCAATGGAGGATTACACTGGAGTGTATATGGATAGTCCCAGCCTATACAAAGTGATGCTAAACACACAGATGGATTACCATGGCATTGGAGGTTTACAATGGAAGTGCTTCATATATTATATCGTACAATGACCATGACCATTCAGCTATCTCTCACCAGACTTGAGTTTGAGCCACGCCATCCTCATCCACATGCATAATAACAGCATATGCTATTCTCTGTGGTTTATAATAAATTGCAACTATATCGGCCATATCCTGACATTGTTGGTTTATTCAGAGTTGTGTTTAATTAACCCGGAGTAATATATATGACGAGGATGAGGAGCTTACACTATTCATCGAGAGGCTATATCATTGCATAATCAAATACATCGTATAAGAGGGAGATAACGTGACTTGTATTTCATGTATTTTTGACAAGCAATCTTTCTGGTGCCGTGGGCTAATACGCCTCTCTTCTTTATATTAATAAACGTCATTTTTATTAAAATGACAATTTTCACACAGTTGATATCTTGTTGAAGTTTATAGGGAACAAACGAGCCAAGCCTCTGCCTGAACAATTTTTCATTGTGGCGCATCTGCCTACATAAATAAACATTACTTACTTGCTAACTAATCAATGCCCAGGATAATAGAACTGGTGAACGCTCTCGTGTCTTGGCGCATATAGACACCGTCGTGATAGGACGGAAAAATTGTTTAAAACAACGTTAAATCCTACTCCCTTACTCCCCCTTCTATTCTGCTGGCTCACATTCAGAGTTTCTTTGTCAGAAGGTCACATGCGTGTACACCGCTCATCTTCCCTATAGGCAAGACCAGTCCTTACACTAGCGCTCCACTCCCGGAGAGTAGAGCTTGCGGCAGGATACGCCTTGTCTCGAGAAGATGGTACACCGCTATGCCATTCGCAATTCAGATATTAATGAATACCGACCATTTTATTCCTCCAATCTGTCATTGTATTCTGCAAAAATTAAATGCTGTGGAACAAATTACCTACACACTGCAATCTTATATTACATTTGACATTTTAGGTCGGGCTGAACATGAAGAGAATTTTTATTCACCGGTTTGTAATGCAAGTCAAGTTGCATTCTCAACTTCAGGTGAGGGAGATACACTAAAACTCATCATTCCGGTATTAACAAACCCTCTGGGGTTTAATCCCGTCAGTTATTTGATAAATTACGCAACTACGCAAATTGGATTTTATACCCCTATTCACTTCTATACATATATTCTATATTCGCATATATTATGCTTGCATGAATTGGCGAATAAATTGAAATTGAAAAAAAGCCACATCCGAATGTTCCCGCAGAGTACACATGCAGACTACATAAACTGATAATGCGGGTTTCCTCCCTATCCCAGGTAAATATCTTAACATTTGAACACAGAATCCTGGGTATTTTTATATGATGTGCAACCAACGATTTAAGAATGTCGGTCTGTTGGGTGACGGACAAAATGGAGTGACTATTCGTCGTACCAAAATATACATGAGCAGTGTGACTAACGTCACAGGACCTACGAAGTACAGTAGGCATTAGGACTCGAACACGAACTGAACTCTTGGAAATCCCCACCCCCAGTTGAAATCCTGCCTATATTAAGATGGGCACTGATTTTCATCATAAATCACCAGAAATTTCCATCAAAAATAGGTCAGCTCAGAACTTGTTGGTAACAGTCTCCTAATGCGCCTTCATTCCAAAATAAATAACGATCACCGATTTAGTTTTACATTTTTTTTTTAAGGAAACAGATTGAATAATATAAGTTCACTAGATTTCAAGCTTTACGTGTGAAAATACATCTACATCTCTTTAGTGGTTTTTAGTGCCCTTGTCCAGGATCAAAACAACTTTTTAAATCACATTATTTTCCCAACAATACACCAATTTTTTATATTCCTACGAAGTAGGCTACAGATCGCAAATTGTCCGGTAATGAGTGAGTGAGTCAGTCCATCCGAATCCTTTCGTCGGCAAAATAAGGAGAACCGTTGACATTAGAACCTTGATTTTTGGCATGAACGTGCATTAGGGCATTGTTACCAGCAAGTTTTGATCTGAAATAATTCTGATTAAAATTAGATTTATAATTAACACTTCAGTATATTGTTATATATATGTAAGCTGTAGCCTGTAACGTGTATCCTGTTTCACATCCAAACATGTCATCATTGCCAAGAAAACTGTGGTCCGTTTTGCTCCAGCGTTTTATCGCATTTAATGAGTAGGCCTATCAGTTACTCTCCGGCTAAAAATACCCTACTGCATATACCCTCAAAAATTCAGCGCTGTTTGCACAACGAAGCTGAGGTGGTTTAACGTTTATCATAAAGAAAATCACCGATCAACTGCCATAGAATATAATGTGAAACAAGGAAACCGGAATAGTACATTCATCAGATTGCCGATACCCAAAATGTGTTGTCTCATATATCTAAATAACAACGTGATGTAGAGACGCTATTTATTCGTCTTTGTACCGGTTATGCTCAGGAAAATCACATAGAATCATTATTATCTTGTGCATAAAAGGTGTTGGTCTCGAGTTGAATTACCGTAAACTACATAAATGCTACCTTTCTATACTATAGTATTATATATAAAAAATTGGTGTATTGTTGGGAAAATAATGTGATTTAAAAAGTTGTTTTGATCCTGGACAAGGGCACTAAAAACCACTAAAGAGATGTAGATGTATTTTCACACGTGAAGCTTGAAATCTAGTGAACTTATATTATTCAATCTGTTTCCTTAAAAAAAAATGTAAAACTAAATCGGTGATCGTTATTTATTTTGGAACGAAGGCGCATTAGGAGACTGTTACCAACAAGTTCTGAGCTGGCCTATTTTTGATGGAAATTTCTGGTGATTTATGATGAAAATCAGTGCCCATCTTAATATAGGCAGGATTTCAACTGGGGGTGGGGATTTCCAAGAGTTCAGTTCGTGTTCGAGTCCTAATGCCTTATGTACTTCGTAGGTCCTGTGACGTTAGTCACACTGCTCATGTATAGTACTATAGTATAGAAAGGTAGCATTTATGTAGTTTACGGTAATTCAACTCGAGACCAACACCTTTTATGCACAAGATAATAATGATTCTATGTGATTTTCCTGAGCATAACCGGTACAAAGACGAATAAATAGCGTCTCTACATCACGTTGTTATTTAGATATATGAGACAACACATTTTGGGTATCGGCAATCTGATGAATGTACTATTCCGGTTTCCTTGTTTCACATTATATTCTATGGCAGTTGATCGTTGATTTTCTTTATGATAACGTTAAACCACCTCAGCTTCGTTGTGCAAACAGCGCTGAATTTTTGAGGGTATATGCAGTAGGGTATTTTTAGCCGGAGTGTAACTGATAGGCCTACTCATTAAATGCGATAAAACGCTGGAGCAAAACGGACCACAGTTTTCTTGGCAATGATGACATACATAGTTTGGATGTGAAACAGGATAGCCTACACGTTACAGGCTACAGCTTACATATATATAACAATATACTGAAGTGTTAATTATAAATCTAATTTTAATCAGAATTATTTCAGATCAGAACTTGCTGGTAACAATGCCCTAATGCACGTTCATGCCAAAAATCAAGGTTCTAATGTCAACGGTTCTCCTTATTTTGCCGACGAAAGGATTCGGATGGACTGACTCACTCACTCATTACCGGACAATTTGCGATCTGTAGCCTACTTCGTAGGAATAGTGTTGATATATATTCTGAGAATGGATAGAATATAGGATTGATATCAATGCCTACACGTCAATATGACTATATATAGCAGACTGAAAGTGGTTAATTTTTATAAATCTAATTTTAATATTGAATTGTTAGATTAGAACTTGCTGGTGATCAGAACTTGCTGGTAACAATGCCTAATGCACGTTCATGCCAAAAATCAAGGTTCTAATGTCAACGGTTCTCCTTATTTTGCCGACGAAAGGATTCGGATGGACTGACTCACTCACTCATTACCGGACAATTTGCGATCTGTAGCCTACTTCGTAGGAATAGTGTTGATATATATTCTGAGAATGGATAGAATATAGGATTGATATCAATGTTTCCCCTAATTATATCGTTTACACTGTCATAAAGATTGGGTCAATATGACTATATATATTTTGTGCTTGCAGACGTGAAAGATCCAAATATTTGGAACAAACTCCATTTTGACCCAATTTTTTGGGGTCCTTTGGATATTTCACGGCTATGCCTAGTACTTCCGACAGTACAGTGAACTTCTAGCGCGCACTCACTATGCCCACATCCCAAATTCCTTCATGTATTTTCTGCACGCGTATTAATTCTACGCGACAGATCTGTCATTCAATACTCAGCCGTAATCCACAAAAGAATTTCCGCGTCATTAAGCGAAAGACCCTTTCCTTACGACAGTTAACATCAATTTCAGTTATGCATTATAGTCACGCTTTGATTGTCTCTTCATTTGAACACCGTGACGATGTAAAACTGACGATTTCAAACGGTCCCTAGCCGGGTTAAGATCGAATTAAACACGATATACGAAACGTAGAGTCAGAGGTCTTGTAATCAACGATCGTAGTTTTCCGTTAGTGTACGATATTTATCACAGAATTTGGGAAACTTTGAATGAAGGCGTTTAGTACAGTCATCTGGGACGTCGATTGAAAACGTCACATTTTTCACAGGATCTAGCAAATACTATACCAAGCGAGATATTTATACGCCGTATGCAGGCCCTTCTAGGATATTACTATCCAGAAATGGGTAGTTAGCTATGACGAAGGAGTATATATATCCTTCACAACGCCGCTAATACGGAGATCGTCTATAAAGTGTTTGGTGAATGAGAAGGCACGGGCTTTTATATGGTTATCTTTGGACAATTTTTTTCCATATTCATATATTGTAGCTATAAAGCCTTCTGGCATCTGACATCAACTGGTGTTTATTGATACTATTAAGGATAGCTGTCCCCTTAGAGGCAGTTTTTGCATCCCCGTGACAATTTGTCGTCTGTATCAATAGATAT
Source organism: Hanleya hanleyi (assembly GCA_036873755.1). Classification (NCBI taxonomy): domain Eukaryota; kingdom Metazoa; phylum Mollusca; class Polyplacophora; order Lepidopleurida; family Hanleyidae; genus Hanleya; species Hanleya hanleyi. Next base: position 66,911 of record JAVTVY010031961.1, on the reverse strand, counting down.
ACAAGACAACCATAATAAACTATATATTTTATGAAAGGTACATCATAGGGATTCCAACTATATTATTTGCATAACCGACGCTGCTACTGTGTAGAAAACATTCCAATTTAAAATTAATTAAAATGAAAACAATAGCGTCCATTTTTCAATTAAAATTTCATGAAAACTGTTTTGATGGTATACCTTGATAAGAGACAATTCGAACTAGTAAACTTTATCTCATTTTTTTTTAAATTTTTGCCTGGTTTTGCTTTTACAGCTATTTTACTAAAATAAATTGAAAAAAAACGTACTATTTTACGGTCGTTTGTCTTAAAAGTTCAATAATTAAACAACTAATCCGAACTTACAAAAAGTGAGATAAGTTTACCAGACCACCTCATAGTCCGGGATGTTAGGGCATAAAAGGGACTGTTTGGTTCAGTTTCTTCCAAAAGCACCAAATTTGGCCCATATGTCGCCCATACAATACCTTTTCGATTTTTGACGGGCGCCAAGGTAGTCGCCCCCTGGGGCCGCCATATTGGCGAAATTCATTATGGCCGCCACCCGGGTTAGAGGTCAATCGTATTTAAAACAACAAAATGGCTAGAATCATGAATAATGCAACTTTTTAGTGGTTATCGGTGTCGGGGAATCTGATTCCGATCTTATTTCAACAATTTGAGGTCAAGGTCACCCTAAAGGTCATTTTGGGGTCAAATTCGTCATTTTTAGTGGTTTTTAGTCGTGATATACAAACTAACTCATTTTATCGATTTTCGGGGTTGAGTAACCCGAATCTGGTCATATTTTGACAATTTGAGGCAATATTGCATGTGAGGTTCACGACAGAGGTCACCCGAAACAGAGATCAACCGGAGGTCAATTATAGGAAAAACCAAAAGGGCTAGAATCAGAAATAATACCATAGGGCTTTGTGGCATCGGAGAATTAGATTCTGACCTTATTTTGACGATTTGAGGTCATGGTCACCTCATTTGAGAATTGAAGGTTGCTACTAAAAAGAATCGAAACAAGATTATTCAGGAACAAATGTTACTACTAAAAATACTTCGGAGATGACATCTGCTGACAAAATGCTATAACTATGCCGCTACGTGCATTTAAATGTTCAAAATACAAAACAAAGACCGCTTAAGCAACAGTATACCAAAGATTACTTTTACTACCTATGCCTTCTGGCTTGCGCTCTATGATGCCAGCAATAAATAATACTTGTCTTCACCGCCCTCGTTATTAACGCATCCGCCTTTGCATTTGCAGAGGGTCGTGTATCGGACATCGGCACAGTTGCATTTGCATCTTCCCGTGCATGCCTTGAGTCAGCCGCAGTGCATGAAAATGGCATATGCCATAGAAGTGTCGCTGAGAGTGGTCCATAGCGGTTGCCATGTACTGGTGCAATCTTTGTGCCAGCTCCACTCACTGAAGTCAGGGATTTCCTGCTGGAGTGAGTGAAGCGACTCCAGTAGAAACTCGCTTGCAGCAGCGCTCGCTTCACATGCTGCAAAAGCGCGGCTTGGGAGGTGGGATGTTTTCCAGCGATCTGGTTGCAGTAGTGAAGAGGTGATGCTTGGCCTCATTGACACCGGCTGCACCACATCCCTTGCTGTACAGTAGTACGATGAAGCGTTCTATAAGCTCCATATGCACGGACTCGAGAGTGTCAGGATCATGCGTGAGAGCCACTAGTGTGTCGGTGGGGTCCGATATGCTTGTACAGGCTGCTCAGGCGGTCTTTTTGCCACATCCAAGAAACTGAAGTCGTCTTGCACCCCGTTAAGCTGTGAAAGAGAGGTAGTGCCACGGATTTTGACGGACCAAGATCGGAACAGATGGTTTGGACTAGAATGCCACAATACTTTTTCCTGAACCCCTAAAATCCCGAAGTATGAATGGATCAGCGGCTTCTTAAAAAATGTTAACAAAAAGGAGCCGTTCTCATTCATCAGCACACAGATCTCAAAGACTGACATGAGCGGAAAGCTCCTTCTGTGTACCTGTTTTGAGTCCGTGTTCTTCAACAGGCGTGGTGACCTCACAATACTACCCCTCTTCCACAGCCTTACTGGGTGCGACCCGACTTCACAGTTTCTTGAGAGCGCAAGCCAGAAGGTATAGGTACTAATAATCATTGGTATATTATTGCTAAAGCGGTCTTTGTATTGTATTTCGAACATTTAAATACACATAGCGGCGTAGCGGCATAGTTATAGCATTTTGTCAGCAGATGTCATCTCCGAAGTATTTTAATATAATTTGTTCCTGAATAATCTTCGTTCGATTGTTCTTAGTGGTAACCGTTGATCTTTGACCTTTGACCCCGAAATGGAGTGACCTCAAATCTTCAAAATAAGATCAGAATCGAAGAATGCCACAAACCTCTATGGTATTATTTGTTGTTCTTTTGGTGTTATACCTACAATTGACCTCTGATTCGGATGACCTCTATCGCGACTCTCAAATGAAATATTGCCCGGCGAATCGCCAAAATAAGGCCAGATACGGGTTACTCAACCCTGGAAACCAATAGAATGAGGCAGTTTATATATCTTGCCCCAAAACCACTGAAAATGGCGAATTTGTCCCCAAAATGACCTTTAGGGTGACCTTAAAGGTTGACCTTGACCTCAAATCGTTGAAATAAGATCACGATCAGATTCCCCGACCCCCAAAACCACTAAAAAGTGCTATTATTCATATTTCTAGCCCTTTTAGTTATTTAACTACGATTGACCTCTAACCCGGGTGGCGACCATATTGAATTTCGCCGAATATGGCGGCCCAAAAATCGAAATAGTATGGTATGGGCGACATATGGGCCAAATTTGGTGCTTTTGGAAGAATGTGAACCAAAAAATCCCTAACAGGCCTGACTATCATAAGTAACAAGCATGCCAAATTTCAAAAGCGTAGCATGGATACTCTTCGGGAAATAAACGTTTAAATCTCGGATTTTGTACAAAAATGAAAGGCTAGAAATCGGGCAAAATGTGTCTAGCAATAGCGGTTGAAAGGCCAATTTAAACTTAAAAAACTAGCTAAAACTTGTTCAGCTGAGAATTCACGGCGGGTGTCTGAGTGAAGTGTCACTGTTATAATTAGAAACAAAAATACGGATGTTTGCATGGTTTTGATCAGAAGGGGGTAGATTAATGTAAATAAGTAGGACTAATAGATAATTAGCTTACCATAATACTGCGGAAATGAGTTTTGGAAAGGGAAATTTTACAGACAAAAATAATAGTAGCCAAGCCCAAGCTAAGGCAATCTGTTTAATTGTTCCAGTTCCTCGGAAACTACATTTTTAATCCTAATATTGAAGCACTTCTATTTATAATTTTCATTTCATTTTTTCACCAAATGTTAGAGGAAATAGTGAATATTTGAATGAAGATATAAAAAAAAATGACCAATTTTGACCCTCTAAGGGGATAGCTATCCTTAATGAGCTCAATAAGTGTTCAATAAGGCCCCGATGAGAAATAGTAGTTTATAGAGTTGAGAAATCTAGTTCTTCTGTTAGACGTTTTGAATTCGTAAGTGTTCACATGCAATCGACATCACATTTGTTTGAAATGGGAGCACAATAATTATCCCAACATGATTTTACTGCCTGCATTGAGAGAGTGGAAAGACGTTTGGTTGTATAACTTAACAGAACCACCTATAAATCTAGCTATGTATGGTATTTATGTATTTTGGGAGTCCAGTACAATTTTGGTATATCGGTATTAGTGGTAGTAAGGGATATACTGTTCTTGTTTGTTGAATAAACCTTCCAAAGTTATTCCAGTGGAGGAGTAATTGGATACAGAAGCAGGTGGAATAGCTAAATACTTAAATCCTGAATCAGCACCTGGTATTAGTAATATTTAAACATAAATATTATATTATTTGGGGCATTGTCTGATGGAACAATAGCGGATTTACTTTGACGGTCTGCAATGGATTCTTGCACCACGGGATCTCCCAATATTTGTTCTGCATGCTTGAGAAGGTACTTTTCTCGATGTGGCGGATGGTATTGACAACCTTGTCTTTAGGAAAACCCCGCGGTCTTAATAACATTATATTGTGGTCTTAATAACATTATATGTAAATAGTTAGGGGTCACGTCCAATCGATAGAGACGGTTTCTCGATTAACTAGTAAAACGGATAAATATCTCGTCTCGAAGGGTCCCGGTTTATCTCTATCGATTGTTGTCTCGGTTTGCTCCCGGTTTTCTCTCGAAGCACAAGACCATCTCGATCCTCCTCGGAATAATTCGGCTTGCTTCGAGAATGTAATCGAGATGCCTTAAATTGAACGTTTGAACCATTCGGAATGCTATACTCGTACTAAATATACTTTTCTGTGGCGAGATTAATCTCGGCGAGTACATAAGCATTAAAACATGGATAACGTACTGGAATAAACATGAATCATTTCATGTTATTTTGTTATTTCGTCCGGAGAACTATAGTCGCATATACTTGCTCTGACAGCGCAATTTCTCTACCTGTTATCTTTATAGATCTTTACTGAAATAAATATTTAATAGAATCTTGACTTGAAAATTATAGTATCACGTTCGTCAGAGATTTTCCACCTATCCAAAAATACAGTGGCTTTGAAGACCACAGGAGGGGCTGGAAATTTCCTGGAACCCGGCTGATAGTAAAATTATGTGATCTTTGGTGTAAAGCGAGATTGAACTTTGAATTGGGCGATAATTACTTTTATTAATCATGTTATTTGGTAAAATTTCTCAACACATGATATCAGCAAAAAATAATGGAACGCGAGTATAGTATCAAGCCAGCCAAAAGTATTGTTTCAGTTTTTTCCCCCTTTCACAGAAATTAGGGGTCACGTCCAATCGATCGAGACGGTTTCTCGATTAACGAGTACAACCGATAAATATCTCGTCTCGAAATGTCCCGGTGTATCTCTATCGATTGTTGTCCCGGTTTGCTCCCGGTTTTCTCTCGAAGCACAAGACCATCTCGATCCTCCTCGAAATAATTCGGCTTGCTTCGAGAATGTAATCGAGATGCCTTAAATTGAACGTTTGAACCATTCGGAAAGCTATACTCGTAATAAATATACTTTTCTGTGGCGAAATTAATCTCGGCGAGCATATATGCATTAAAACACGGAAAAAGTATTGGAATAAACATGAATCATTTAATATTATTTTGTTATTTCGTCCAGAGAATAAGGTCGCATATACTTGCTCTGACAGTGCAATTTCTCTACCTGTTATCTTTATAGATCTTTACTGAAATAAATATTTAATAAAATCTTGACTTGAAGATTATAGTACCACGTCCGTCAGAGATTTTCCAGCTATCCAAATATATAGTGGCTTTGAAGACCACAAGAGGGACTGGAAATTTACTGGAAACCGGCTGATAGTAAAATTATGTGATCGTTGGTGTAAAGCGAGATTGAACTATGAATTGAGCGATAATTACTTTTATTTATCATGTTATTTGGTAAAATTTCTCGACACATGATATCAGTAATAAATAACGGAACGCGAGTACAGTATCAAGCCAGCCAAAAGTATTGTTTCAGTTTGTTCCCCTTTCAAAGAAATTAGCCCCCGTTGTTTCAAGCCGAAGATTTTTCAGGCCGACTGTGGTGTGAATTATCAACACATCTAGTTCCGATTGTCATCATATCCTCTAACCTCTTCCACGCAAGCTAATATCAGAAAAAAAACTGTGTTGATATAATCTCCTTATTTGAACTATATCACAAGATAGAAATTCTCTGCATTGAATAACATCAAATTATGAAACGAATTTTAACCAGAGGTTAATACACCGGTCAAACATATAACATAACCTTCTTTTATCGGTTGAAACGATCCCTGTTTGGTTCAAAATGATTCTATAGAAAAAATAATTACGGCATGCTTCCATTTCATTAATATTCAGGTTCTATCCAGTTGATGTGTCATTTCTTCCGCGTCCGATACTAGCTAGATATAAAATCAATTATCGATATGAGATAAGAACATTAAATCACATATTTATAATTTATACAGATAAATGAGTCGTATTCTTTCAACTGGATTCAGGAAAAAACAGGATATGTATATATCGGATGAACGTTGAATAACATGAAAAAAACCTCTTTAAAACAATCCGTTGTCGGGATTTTTTTGGGGGCCAAATTATGCGTATATGACGTGCGCCTCGAAAGTATGGTACATACACAACACTCTGATCGCCTAAGAAGCAAGAAACGCTCACATTAAGGGCAACAAAGCACATATATAGAAACCGGGACCCCCTTCGAGATTACCGATAAATGTAACACCCATATCGAAAACCGTGACGTTTCGATCGAGATAGAACCGGGAGCAAACCGGGAGACGTCGCCAGGGGTCCCGGATCTGCCCTCCGGTTTCAACCGAGAATTTTCTCGATCCATCTCGAAGGCATCGAGAAAGTACCTCGATTAATTGGACGTGACCCCTTACGTAGTTTTCGATGGAATGGTCGCCTAACGTTCATTCGTTCTGAAGTTCAAATAATGGAATGCATTTACTGGCATATATCAGAAAGAAATCTGACCGGACCAATCACGTGTTCGAGCAAACTTGTTCTGTGAAAAATTTACATTTTGGTCACCCAAAAATTTCCAAATAGTCACCCAATATTTAGTGAGTTTATAATGATGAAGTCATTGCAGAAAAAGTGGTGCTGTGAACTTACTCAACAATGCCTAACAAAACGACATGCATTTACCGTTTGACAAGGTTTTATGGCGGCAATCATTGCGAGTCAAGAAACTACCGTACCTGTTTATAAATAGGCCATCTCACATCGAATTCAACTCCTACTTAAAATACGTTTCGAGATGAATCGTATTTTGATATAGTTAACTATTTCTGGAGTTCACCCGTTTAACCTGGGGTCAGGGACCGTTTGAACATCATGTGAGTTAAGTTTTAACGTCGCTTTCAACAATATTTCAACAATTTAACAAGGCATCACCAAGCCAAGTTGTGTTCCTGTTTCTTCAAAGAATCGAATCTGTGAAGCAACATGGAACCAAAAACTCATCATCCACCCTATAAAACAGTGAGGGCAGCACACAAAACACAGACAGGAAGTTTCATATACATTGGTGCAATAAAGACAGGTGCAATTACAGTCCAAGACACCACAATATCAAGTTCCTGACGCTTCTCAACAAAATGCATTGAAGCGTCCGAAACCTGTACCCACCAACCATCCGCTACATCTCTATGGTGTAACAGTCCCAATCAAAGCGTCCAGAACATGATGTTTACAATACTGGTCAGTGATAAGCATTTGAACAGTACGATATACATGTATTGCTATCATCATTGAAACCTGTTGACCGCTTCTCTGTTGCAATAATAAGACAATCACGACAAATTTTGTCTTTACAATTGGATAATGATAGGCGTTTGGTTCAAGGATATCAACAACTTTTCACGGGTCGGTCTTTCGAAGCATTCTACCGTCTGATAAACCAGACTTTTCCGCGGGAGTCAACCCTTCGAAGTGTACGTCTACCACATACTATGATATCTTATTTGGATACTGTTTCTCTAAACTATTTACTACATTAGTCCATGTGCTCCTGTGTGTAATTACAAGGGGCATTATTTTAAAGTTGTTTCATCCAGCTAGCCACCTGATTGGCTAACGTAGTTTGAAATTCGCACGGGATTAACTTAGCCATGATGTATGATATAATATCCCGAGGTATTATATCTGAGTTTAATGAGATTTTCCCCGTATGCAGATTGTCACTTGTGCGAATTTGCATATGTATATTCCAGACCATTTAGGAAGCTTGAGAAAATGATGGCTGCGACAATTATATTTTCATCAGATTTCTTCAAAACTTTTGCTTTTCTGCATATAAAAGTGGATAAAACCTATTTTATTTCATATCAAATTAATATTTACTAATTTATCATGCAGTTTTTGTGATGAGAACACATAAATAAAAAAGTGGAAAATTCTGACAAGAAAATCGTCCAAAAAATGCCTTTCTTGAAAATGATATCAGTGTGACGTCATGGATTTGGATTTTAAAAATATTTTCCAGTAGAGCTTGACCTGAGGGTGCACTTCAGAGATTCTTCCATTCGGCAAGGAATGGACCAGGAGTCCGCTTTTCGGCGACCAATTGTCGTATAATCTTCAACCTAAATCACATAAATGTATATATTTTCTGAAAGACTAAACTATTATTTTAAAACAGAGCATTGATATATCCTACTATGGAGGGGTTTAACTAATCCCAGAATAAAGATGACGACGGATACAATTTTGTAGAAGTCCATTTTGATTATATTTCTTACATGCTTTCAGAGAAAAACTTTCTCCATCCTCAGGTAGAGTGGCGATTGCACATATATACAGTTTACAGTTTCCTATAACTGTATATACATGAGGTGAGCTATCGCTCTCCTTCAAACAATTTCACCAAGGTTAATTGTAATCACAGTGTTAATATCTAGATATGTCTGTTGACTGAGTTGTTCTCACAAGGTTAATGTATAAAAGCTTCTGTAAACTGTATATATGTGCAATCGCCACTCTACCTGAGGATGGAGAAAGTTTTTCTCTGAAAGCTTGTAAGAAATATAGTCGGAATGGACTTCTACAAAATTGTATCCGTCGAGCATTGATATGTTATAGAAAATTGAATCTCCATCATTTCCCTCCAACCTTGCTTCATTTTTTTCTAGAAAACCCCTTAAAATGTCGAAAAATAGTCAAATTCGGCTCAATTGCCAGATAAATCTGTAAGAGGGATTTCAATTGAACTTCTTTCTCATGTTCCCAGGTCCGGTACCAACTTAAAAAGCCGAAAAAAGTGGGGGTCAACCTGCTCGTTTTTTTGTCAGATTTTCTCTCCGTAAATGAGTCCTGATTTTTAGGTACATCCAAGGGGCTTAACTGAGGCAGGACAGAATTTACTCCATGGCCCCAATCACCGTGTAGACGAAGCCAGCCATCGATTTGTATATGGTCGCTTGCAGCTTTGATAATGCTGAACAGGATGGTATTACAGATAGAAGCTATTAAGAAGGCAAGAAAAATTAGACCGGGGCCATTGCTACGAAACTGTGGAGAACAACCTGAAGGTATAGTGTGGTCAGATTCAGCGCCACCCACCCCCCATGAGGTACACCCCAAATCGCCCAGGCCAGATGGGGTTAATTTAGTTTTGCAGAATGCCTTTTAAAACTTATCTATTATATGTTATGTGTGGTTAATTCGAATGAAGACAAAATTCCGGTATAAAAACTGTCTTATAATTTTAATCACGAGGGAGATCGATGGTATCGAGTTTTCACGAGATACGGTTTTGATTCACACTTCATATCATTATTGTTCAGTCGTTCACATCTTCCTGAGGTATCCATTGATGTTCCACGTTGCATTGTACCTGCAAAACAATGAATCAAATTTGATTGGGCGTGACCATGATGACTGGAGGAAGTCATCTCCATTCCTATTGCATATAATACTGCAAACATATATATGGTGTTCTAAAGTCTTGAAAGTCCCTTTTCTAATTCCTAGAAACTCGATGCTCGACGTGTTACACGAAAGGCGACGTCGCGTTTCAAAACACGACATCGAGTTTCCTTCGTATTTCTTAACAATGTAAAATGCGACGCTTGACGTCGAGTGCTGCGTTCCGCGCCGCCTTTTGAAAGTCGACTCGTGACGCACATTTGGCAGAGTTCCCCCATTAGACAAGTAATCTTTATTGGACGTGACTGGACAAGCCATCCTCGCTCAGAATCTCAAGCTGACAGTATTAACATTGATACACCCCAATAACTAAAGCATACTATTACACAAGAGCACAAAACTCATCAATAGGTATCTGGTGAATGGAAGGCGATGAAGACAAAATCTCACTGTAGATGAGAAAAAATGACAAGAGCCTTTTTGGAGATTACTTAGAACACGGTGTCGCCGAACCTATGAAATTATCAGACCATGCCTTTCCGATGTTACCTGTTAGGAAGCCGACTGGTAACATCCGTATATATGGAAACTGCAAGTTGACCTTCAGTAAAATTCGAGATTTGGAAAATATTCTTGGCGTGAGAAGAGTGGGCAAATGGGCATATGTACAAAGTTTAGGTTCGCTGTGAGTTGCTATTTGCCAATCTGATTAAAATCAGATCTACAAAAAACGCTTCTTATCTTACGTCAGATTGGGGGGGGGGGCGTTTTTTAGATTGTACGGCTAATACACATAACGGGCGTAAGGGCGATGACTAGAGAAGTGTGTAGTAGAGTAATGAAAGTGAGAAAATGTGGAGCCACCTATACTCACTATACCACTAGACACACCTGGTTTATGGTGTTACCAGCTTTGAAAGGAACAGCGTGTCTTACAAAATTCACTGTAAACTGTTGGCCGATTATCTATTGCGAGAAACTGTTTTTTTTCAGTTATATTTTTGTTTTAGTTCTGCGTGGATGTTTGTGCTAATTATAGGGGAGTGAGTGAGTGAGTAGGATTTAACGTCGTTTTCAACATTGTTTCAGTTATATCACGACGGTGCCTACATGTGCCAGAACACGAGAGTTATAATTATATGGGATATGAATACGGGCTTTCGATTATGGATGCATACGTTCTTTATGTATGACGGATTTCCATTGTCTATCGGATCTGATGCTTACATCGAAGAAAATAGCCAGGTGATTTGCGGACCGATTTAGGGGCGAAAACTCTCTTGGCCCAATTCCTGGTTATCTCCCCTGATTCGCGCATTTCTGCAAATAAATCGGACCCCAGATGCCCCTTTACTACTTATCAAATTGACGTCACGGATAATGTCACATCCGGTGACATCCGGGTCACAGGTCACATCCGGGTCATTTCCTGTGACGTCACTTCCGGCCACGTGACGGCCCAACAGGAGTTATCTGCTTCTACATTAGACCCCAGTGACTTCCAATGTTAATCTACGGGAAATGCAAGTATGAGATAGGAGTATTGGGGTGGTCAAATTTTTTCTCGTGGATTTTATTATGGATTGTGGCACTTTGTTTTCTTTGTCTCGTGATGTAGAACACGATGGGAGGGGTATCTATGCCATGGGTTGAATTCGCTGAAAAGTTCAGGCAGGTTTGGGGTGGGCATGTTCGGTCCATTCTGCCGCACTGGACAATGGGGAACCCACTCATGGACATTTACGGTATGGGGTGTGGCCCTTGTTTTCTTCATCTCGAGCTGTAGAACACGATGAGAGGGGTTTCGAGGCCATGCGTTGAATTTTGTTGAACAAATTCTGATGACGCATGCGCAGTAGGCAGGCAGATCGAGGTGAACATTTTGGGGTCTAGGTGGACCCATATTGATCCGATTGGGTTGTGTGATGTATCGTATTCGAGCATTCGTGGGGGAGCGTCCAACTGGATGGATGTGGTGTGGAATATCGTCTATCTGCGCATGCATGCACAAAAAGGGTATTTGAATGAACGTTTTTGAATCGCGGTGAGCCAATAGTGGTCCGATTTGGCCGTGTGGGGAGTCATCGTGAAGCATTCGTCGGGGACCTCCGACCGGACTAATGTGTCGTCCGTTTTAAAATTGCGGCTTCAACATCAACGCTGTTATTCGAATTCCATATGGATCGGGTCTTTGTCCAGCAATTTCATATGAGTCACAAGGTCGACATACTGCTGACGTTAAGCCCGTCGTAATCTGGGTACCAATGTGTTATGGGCTAAAATTGCGGCTTCCTCTATTATGGTGAAACTTGTTTTCTGTGGCCTCCAACGTCTCGCCCATCTCGGCGTCCATACTTTCTTTGAACAAATTCTTCCATAGCCTCGAGTTCACATTGTGCTCATTCCCTTGTACGGGTTTGTGTTTGGTCCTTCACGGTTGGGTGATATTCCGAGACTGATGGTATGAAGGAGACCCGCTGTATGGGGGCGGGTTGCTGCTATTGGAGTTGCTGCTCGAGGTGTGGACTCGGTGCATGGTGTAGGGGTATATGACGTTGTGGTGACCCCTCGCCGGGTAACAGGGCAGTCGTCTACCGGCGATCTTCGTGGGTATGAGCTTTTAAGTCTACGAACAGGTAGGCGTACGGACGACTTGTCTCGCCTTGAAACGCGATTTGGTAAACTTCGATTACCAAACACACGGATTTGTGCTCTGTCAGTGGGATTGGAGAACAACACAAAGTATTGGCATTTCAAGGCTATATCTCTGGATGCCTTCCCTTGAGGAAAGAGATTCTGGGTCAAATAGATGACCGACACATTCCGATGATGGGATCCTTTGGTAAACAAGTCGGCAACGTGTGAATTGTCCTTGGCACCACTTATCAGATCATCTAGCACTACCACGTTGGTCTGCTTGGGGTCGAAGAAATACGCTTGATCGATATCGTGAGGAATCCCTGGAACGAAGCTCACATTCTGTAACCTTGTAGTTTCATAGCCGGACTGCCACCGGCTGTAGCACCAGACTATACCGGTATAACTGAGGGGCCCTTCTTCTAAGAATTTCATCACCCATGACTTCTCTCCACATCCCGTAGAGCCGCTCACCCTCATGGTATAGGGATGCTCTACTCCACTTGGTGAACCTATAGCGAGACTCGGTGGTGTCTCTTGGTTGTGTTTGCATTGAATGTGTCTGAGCATACTATCTCGACGAGAGAAGGTTCTCTGACAGAACGTACACGACATGTTGATTAGTCGACCAATACATATGGACTGATGAGGGACACGTGTTAATCTCTATATGTACAGACACCACCACCACGGCGACCACCACCACCACCCACCACCACCACCACAACCACCACACACCACTACCACCACCACACACACCATCACAAACACACACCACACTAGCAACACCACACACACACACACATACTCACACACATACACACACACATAGGTAACTCTACCAGGTAGCCAGTTCGAACAAGGCCCCCATCTCCGCCAAACGCGTTCCTAAGGCGTTACTGTAAAACTTTCCACAGAGGTCACAGGGCAAATATACTGGGATTCTGCTTTCTCTACTACTAAGGGGCAACTGGACTTTAAATACGCTTTCTCTAATTCTGATGATGTCACATTAGTCTTCCGCACATTGTACACTATCGGCTCATTAAGAGCAAGAATGGCGCACCTTTAATCCCAAAAACTCCCACCTTAAATGCTCGTTCTATATTACTCCACGGATGAGCATTCGCGCCATTGCACTACTTCAATCCACACCAGTCCAGTTGGACGCTCCTTCACGAGTGCTTCAATCCGATACCCCACGCGACCCAATCGGGTCACTACGGGCCCATCGCGACCCCAAAACGTCCATTCAAATACCCTTTTTCTACTGCGCAGATGGACGATATTCCCACCCCACACTCATCCAATTGGATGCTTTCCCATGAGTGTTTCAAACTGGTACCTCACACGACCCAGTACGCCCACTATGGGCCCACCTCGATCTCAATACGTCCATTCCGATGCTATTTTCCCAAAATTCCCGGTGTGCGAATCCGCACTATATCCATTACTTCCACTCCACACCAATCCAATTGGACGCTCCTCAGCGAGAGCTTCAATTTGACATCTCCCGCAGCCCAATCGGGCCAATATTGGGCACCGCGACTCGAAAACGTCCCTTCCAATGCTCTGCTCCCACAATTCCCTGTCTGCGCATGCGCACCATTGTGCTACTTTTACTCCACACCAGCCCAGTTGGGCGCTATCCCATGAGAGCTTCAAACTGATACCACAAACGATTTATTCGAACTACAAGGGGTCCACCTCGACTCCCAAACGTCCATTCCAGTGCTCTTTTTCCACATTTTCCTGCTGCGCAGAATGTTGAAAACGGACGACACATTAGTTCAGTCGGATGGTGCCCCACGAATGCTTCACGATGACACATCACACGGCCCAATCGGATCGTTATTGGCCCACCGCGACCACAAAACATCTATTCAAATACACTTTTTCTACTACGCATGCGCATATAGACGATATTTTCACCCCAGATCCATCCAGTTGGACGCTGCCCCGCGAATGCTCCAAACTGATACCTCGCACGACCCAATCGGACCAATATGGGTCCACCTTGACCTCGAAACGTCCACCGCGATCTGTCTTCCTACTGCGCATGCGTCATCAGAACTTTTCAACAAAAGTCAACGCATGGCCTTAATACCTCTCCCATCGTGTTCTACAGTTCGAGATGAAGAAACAAGGGGGCCACACCTCATACCGCGAATGTCCATGAGTGGGTTCCCCATTGGGACTAACATTGTCCAGTGCACCAGAATGGACCTAACATGTCCACCCCATATCTGCCTAAACTTTTCAGCGAAATTCAACCCAGAGCCTCGAGATTCCTCCCATCTTGTTCTACATCGCGAGACAAAGAAAACAAGGTGCCACAACCCATAGTAAAATCCACAAGAAAAAAAATGACCACCCTAATACTCCTATCCCACACATGCATTCCCCGTAGATTAACATTGGAAGTCACTGTGGTATAACGCAGGGCCAGATAACTCTTGCTGGACCATCACGTGACCGGAAGTGACCCGAAAGTGACCTTTGACCCGGATGTGACGTCATGCGTGACGTCAATTTGATAAGTGGTAAAAGAGCAACTGGGGCCCGATTTAGGGGCAGAAATGTGCGAATCAGGGGAGGGCCAACAGAGTTATCGCCCCTAAATCGGTCCCCAGATCACATTTATATACTACTCACGCGGTTATGAACACGGAATTACGCGACTATGACCACATTATTCAATATGCATGTAGTCAATTTGCATTTCAACTAGGTACGCCTTGTATGACTAAGCAATATAGGGAAGGAATTTGTGATGACGGCATCTACTGTTATTAGCGGTGATCAGTCTGGTTCAGAATGAGACATTCTCACAGTAACGTAATGACAATGGACACGGCTCACTGAGCAGCAGTTCAGCTACTTCCTGGTTTGTGTCAAACAATCCTGGGTCTACTGTTTTAGACTCATACGTGAAATCTTCAATAATACTAAAAGGTCTGTAGTATCTTATTTGTAGTACCGTATTACCTTCTGCGTGGTTACAGTTCCATGTCCCACATGCGTATATGGTTCAATATTTGTAACTTGTGAATGTGGTAATAGTCTTCATACCACCTTGCTTAAGGACAGAGAGAATATGCTTATCTTAAAAAATATTTTGGCAGCTTTCAAGGAGGTTCCAGACATATCCAACTTTATGTCTACTGCGAATGTTTCTGCACATCTACCAAAATAACGATAGTTAAAGGAAGTTTAATGGAAAAGAAAAATATAAGCTTTTAAGAGAACCGTTTTGAAAGGATTTCTGAATTACATAATATGTTTTCCAAATTTTTAGGCAATACGATCTCAACGAAGTAACGCTGACAAACTAACTTAGCGAAATCAGGGTAATTTGGCCTCATGATCATGGTTTTCCGTGTTGGCATTCTATACTGTCTTGGGGAGAAGCCTGGTGACCTCTCACTTTTATTAGATTTTTAGATTCAGCATTGTTCCAGAAAATTATTGAGGTATTGTGATGACTTTTCCTTGAAAATAGAGGCATTCTTTCACAGAATTCCTACCTAATCCCAGTAAAACAAAAGGGTCAAACCATTATAGTACACCATATAAATTCCTAGATCATGCAAAATCAACCCTGGTTACCCCTGAATTTTATCGTTTATCTTGAATGTTTATGGCTTGCTCCACCTATTGTGGAAAACTGACATTTTATTTTCTAATTGTCTGGAATCTCTTAGTTGGAAATGTGCCCACTATGACAAGTTAAAATATTCTCCATATTTAAGTTTAGAGTATGAAGGGAGTACAACGATACAGAGACTGCAACCATAGATCAGGCAGTATCAGGACAGTTGATGATTGAGGCGTCTCCATTGTTAACGCATTGATGCGGGAAGGTCAGATTGGGCAAATACAGAGAAAATGAACTTACCCGAACATATCTGTGTAGAAAGTATCTACCATTAAATCGTCAGGATGCTCCTCAACAAATTTTCTTAGTGTTTTCATTTTAGCTAGGCCCCAGGTGATGAAATCCTTTTCTAAGTCGAGTTCGTCACTTGGCAGAACGGAATCGTCAGGATTTGTGTCTTCAACTACCATGTAATCGCCTGTCTTCATATGGGGGTAAAGATGCCGAAGAATACCATCCACATTAATATGGGCGTCCTCCATTATAAGCCAAGGATGTTCCAGTTCCTGAGAGATAGAGGGAGAGAGAGAGAGAGAGAGAGAGAAATAGTTGATGTGCGAAAATAAGCGTATAAATTTTAACTAACAGCATTTTCGTTGATTTGGGATTACACTATCTTAGTATAGCACAGTTTCCAGTGCAGAAAATTGGTCGAGTCCCATGCGGGATTCAAACCAGCTACGCCCAGCGTAAAGCACCTAATTGTCCCCCGCCGCAACGCGGCCGGGGACTTTAAAATGGTTCTTGCTTCTATGTGTCCGTGCATGCACGGACATGTCCGTGCAAATACTTCGTAAGCAATAACTTCTAAATGCTTTGTCGGATTCCTCCGAAATTTGGCATCTGCATTCTTTGCGATAAGACTTCTCTTGGTATTACCTTTCAGCAAGATCCGCCTGTAGGTGGCGCCACTGGGGTCTTGCTTCTATGTGTCCGTGCATGCACGGGCATGTCCGTGCAAATACTTCGTAAACAATAACTTCTAAATGCTTTGTCGGATTCCTCCGAAATTTGGCATCTGCATTCTTTGCGACAAGACGTCTCTTGGTATTACGTTTCAGCAAGATCCGCCTGTAGGTGGCGCCACTGGGGTCTTGCTTCTATGTGTCCGTGCATGCACGGACATGTCCGTGCAAATACTTCGTAAGCAATAACTTCTAAATTCTTTCTCGGATTCCTCCGAAATTTGGCATCTGCATTCTTTGCGACAAGACGTCTCTTGGTATTATGTTTCAGCAAGATCCGCCTGTAGGTGGCGCCACTGGGTCTTGTTCCAATCTTTAGTGCATGTCCGTGCAAATACTTCGTAAGCGATAACTCCTAAATGCTTTGTCGGATTCCTCCGAAATTTGGCATTTGCATTCTTTGCGACAAGACGTCTGTTGGTATTTCGTTTCAGCAAGATCCGCTGTAGGTGGCGCCACTGGGTCTTGTTCCAATCTTTAGTGCATGTCCGTGGATGTTCGTGCAAATGCTTCGTAAGCGATAACTCCTAAATGCTTTGTCGGATTCCTCCGAAATTTGGCATCTGCATTCTTTGCGACAAGACGTCTGTTGGTATTACGTTTCAGCAAGATCTGCCTGTAGGTGGCGCCACTGGGTCTTGTTCCAATATTTAGTGCATGTCCGTGGAAATTCTGCGTAAGCGATAACTCCTAAATGCTTTGTCGGATTCCTCCGAACTTTGGCATCTGCATTCTTTGCGACAAGACGTCTGTTGGTATTACGTTTCAGCAAGATCCGCCTGTAGGTGGCGCCACTGGGTCTTGTTCCAATCTTTAATGCATGTCCGTTCATGTTTGTTCAAATCCTTCGCGAGCGATAACTTTCGAACAATTTGTCGGATTTCTTCGAAATTTGGTAAATGCATTCCCTGCGACAAAACACCGTTGGTGATGCGTTTCAGCAAAATCCACCCGGAGGTGGCGCCACTAGAGTTCATTCCATTATTCCATGCTGCAAGTGATAACTTAGAAACACTTGGTCGAATTTCTTTGAAATATCCTACATATGTACCTGTCTGGGTAACATGAGAAACGTTGCGGCTCATCGGATTCTTCTCAAATTTGGCATGCATTTACCATGCCAGGAGCTGTTGCTTGGGATTGCCTTTCGCTCACTTGCACTCACAGGTGGCGCCACCTGGTGGCAACATCACAAATTTGTTTCCGGGTAATAACTTGAGAACTGACCATCGGATTCTTCTCAAATTTTGTATGAATGTACCGTGACATAAGATGTCGCTTGATAATGCATTTCACTGACTTGCGCCTAGAGGTGGCGTCACCTGGTGTCAAAATCTAAATTTGGTTTCTGGGCAATAACTTGAGGACCCTCATCGGATTCTTCTCAAATTTGGTATGCAGATGTCCCCACGATACCATGTTCCTTGGGATTGTATTTTTCCCGCTTCTGCCTACAGGTGGCGTCTCCTGGTGGAAAAATTTGTTTCCGGGCAATAATTTGGCAACTGCTCATCAGATTATTCTCAAATTTTGTATTCATATGTGACCCGCCCCAAATAACATGAACACCGGTGGGCATCTAGTACCGGCAATAACTTGAGGACCCCTCTTCAGAGTCTCAAAGTTCATATGCCGATACCATGACATGAGATGTCATTTGGGATTGTGTTTTGCCTGCTTGCACCTACAGGTGGTGACTCCTTGTGGCAAAGTCTAAATTTTGTTTCTGGGCAATAGGTTGAGGATGCCTTCATATTCTTGTCAAATTTAGTTTGCAGATAATATGCCATGAGTTGTCTCTTGGGGTTGCATTTCGGTTACATAATTTTCATGCTGCATGGTAAAGAAAATATATTACAGTAGCAATCAACATTCAGTCAGCCATTCGGAGTTGATCTCAAAACCTGGGAAGGTGGAAAGACCCCTCTGCTTCTTACGCCTGTGAAGTAGCTGTTGCCATCCTCATGAATATCTTCTGAAACCGACAGCGCTTATAAATATTGCTGCCATTTTGGCGGGGGACCTAGCATCCTCTGGCTGCTTGTTGCCAGTACTTTCTGTCGGCGATCTAAACCACTCGGCCACCAGCACTAGAATATGTGCTATACTAAGATATACTAAGATAGTGTAATCTCAAAATAACGAGAGTACTGTTATACGATCACTTTCGAAATGAGAAAAAAAAAATTCTATGTATTCAGCTGTGGGAGCTGCGTCATTACCGTCACCAGAGAGGTACTCTTTGTTCGCTTTCAAGACTGCCGGTCTGTTACGTAATAGAGAAAGTACGAGTAACTGTCGATTCGCGAAAAAGAATAGTCGAGACGCGTAAGCGTCGAGACGATTCTTTTTCACAAATCGACAGTTGTGAGGACTTTCTCTTACTAAAACGACACTATCTTTTGTTGTTGGGGGTATAGATTATTTTTCAAGAATCTACACTTCCACAGCCGGTGTGTTCCTTTACGTAATTGGGTGAGTATTATTGTACAATGAAGGTGCAGTTACGAGTCGGCTTCTCAGACTCAGTGGTCTATTGACATACTTCATGTAAGCAGACATAGATTTGACATACTTCATGTAAGATGTCATAGATTTTTGTCAAGAAATTCAGCACTAAAAAATCGGTGGTCTCGATGTAAGAAGAAGTGGTATCTATTTGTTGCACATTTGTGTCCCTTTGGTCAAAACTATCGCTTCGCTATGTTGATATTATAATATCAGTTTTTATCATTTTATTGTATACTTTGTATTTATAAAATGAACTAGTACATGCAATACTGTGACGTCACAAGTACCGTTTAACTCTATTTAGTGAGAGGCCCGTTAGCCGAGTGGTTTAGATCGTCGACATATACTGCTGACGATTAGGTGCCTTACCCTGGGGGTCGCTGGTTCGAATCTCGCATGGCAGTCGACCAATTTTCAGCAATAGAATATGTGCTATACTAAGATAATGTAACGCGTAAATAACGAAAATACTGTTATACGATCACTTTCTAAACGGCCAAAAAGTATCTTCGAAAAAATTGTCTATAGCCTGGATATAGAGGGCTCAAAGTTTCTGCTTTTGGTCTACTATCGACTATTCATCATGCATCAAATGAAACTATAATCATTATAGCTAGAATCGCCCAGATCCATCGATCACAGACACCAAGTTTAGCATTCATCAGTTAGCCATATGCGCGAATCTAGTGAATCAAATCTCGACAGAAATTTGCCTGCGCCTGTTATCCTCAGAAAATGAGCACAGTGGGCGGTAATCTCCCCTCCCCGGGAGTTGTTTTGCATCTGACTGTCGATAGCCGAGCAGTTTGAATGTTGTTGTGGCAGCTAAAGTCACTATACATTGACATCAGATAACTCGATGTTCATTTCAATTGCACATGTGAGTTGTGATCATGAAAGGCATACGAAAACCTTGAGGGCGACAGTAATGAAGCCGATTTTTTCGATCCAAAACTTGCAAAATGATATGACACCTTAAATCAAAACTATATTTTCACACAATCTATTGGAAAGTTTGATTATGTGGAAGATCGAAGAATGGTTTTGGTTAGAGGCGTCACATTATTGCTACAATTGAAAATCTTCCCTGTGGATGCCTCAAATAAATCAAAATAGACCAGGAAGCTCATTTTGATCAAACATAAATGCATTTTTATTTTTTTCGAGGCTGATATTTCAGTATGTATGCTGCAAGAAAAACTTCATTGGATTAAGGAAATGTTTACGCAAAGATTACAAGCGTCTAGTCCGTCATTCATAATCCAGCCGTCGTCCATTAGAGAATATCCGCGTCCATAATCCAAAGACCTATTCCATTTCCATATAACAGTATTAGCACCAAATTCAAAAAGACAAACGTATACATAAACATAGGCTTGTTTCCTACAAGAGAGAAGCGGTCCCGGGTATTCGATGTGCGTCATCGAAGGGTCCGTCGTCGACTGGTGCGCAGTCTCGGAGGTGCAGGTCTTTTATTCCCTATGGTTCGTTGTGCGTTGGCGACCAAGACACCTCCTGCTTCTTTGGCTCGGCGTTTCAATGCTCCTCGGACGGGGACACCGCTGAACGCATCATCCCTGGGCTTGCACCCCAATTCGGACCGCTTGTTTGCCGACCGCTTTTACCCCACGTGTCACCAAGGGCAGGAACGTTTTGACGATGCTCCCGATTGCGTTCCCCAGGCCATGTCCTCGTTGGATGCATGTACCTACAAAGACAGGAACGCCACCAACTGCCTGTTGGGTATAATAGTCCATATAGCTGTGTGCATCGCACTCGTAAGGTACCTTCATTATACAAAGTTGGAGAACGTGCTTGTCGAAAATGACGTGTGACCACCACTTTCCAATTTCGAATGCCAGAGGTTTTCCCTTATATCGATGGTGATGGTACTGATGTCAGTTTGTCGCACCGGTAGATAGAGTATGTGATTAAAGCCCTGTGTGACCTAATCTCTGTAGTCCCGTTGCACTGGGCAGATGCGGAGCAGGGGCACATCGTTATCGCCGAAAATGTGACCCTCCACCACACCCGAGTCCATACAAGCCAGCCTTAAGATCCAGCATGGTCTTCCCCCGGAGCCGACCGGGCCCGACATAGTTATCCGTCTCCAGTGCACACAGCTCCTTCAACGTCTTGCTGAAACGTACGGTCATATTGGTCTGGAGAATGATCAGGAACTTGTGGTTCCACTCGTGGACTCCATCTGGATCATGTTTGCAAACGAGAAGATATTGATTCCTCCAGGACTCGAGCTCTTGATGAGGTTACGCAACGTCTGGATAATATTTTGGGTGTATGGTACTGGCCTTCGGAAAGAGTTATAGGTGTTGCCTTCGTATACGACCCCGTACCACACCGTATCATTTTGCACGTTGTATCACGTATACGGGTACTGGATATCCACTAGGTCACACTCCTAACGTTCGGAGAGATGCAAGGGATGTGGCAGTTGCGTGACATAATTGGTTAAGCTGTTGCTAGGAAACACCGCAGCCGAGCTATGACTGGGTAGTGTGAGGTAAAACATGACGACTGAGCTTTCCTGCTGCCGCTGTTGGTTTTAATACTGTTCCCAAGCCTTGGGCGCTTCCCTGCGTCGTGATCATCGCGGTGGCTTGCTACGTGTCACGGCTCTGGAGAGGTGGGGTGTCTTGACCAGGGGTGGTGTTGTAAAGGGTGTGAAAGGTTTCGGTAAGGAGTGTATCTGTTGTGGTGTTTGGGTGGTGACTCCGGCACTCGGCTTCCCAGGTCCGTGGGGTTCGAGTCTGTCGTTGTGATTGGGTTGCGCGTACCAGAGATTGCTGTTCTATGTCACTCTGCATCCAGGCCCAGCGCAGGGGGTTCCCCACCAATTCCTTTGGTACATGCATGTCTTTCAAGCCTGGGCAAACACCTTCCATCCTTGAGGATCCGTGTGCGATCTGCGAGGACGCATCAAGTCATTCACTAAATCCGTCATGTGGGTACCGCAGACCACCTGGTTCTGTACCAGTAGTTCGCCATTATCATTGCAGGTCATGTTCGGATTGTCTTTCCTTCGCTGTAATACCAGGTCTGCTTGTTTCTTGAACGACGCGGGTACACTCTTTAAGACTTTGTCTTCGACCCACTGTGGGGCTGTGGATTGTACACCAAATAATGGCGGCTGTGGGACAAGTGGTGTTGGCGGTACGCCATGTGGTGGTTGTGCGACTGCCGCTGGGCTTGGTTCAGGGGTTTTGTTATGGTCCTTGAAAGTGATGTACCGTCGAAGCGCCTGATTGTACTGTTGTACTTTCTCACTGTCGCGTAACCCCGGTCGTTGTAGAATCTGTTGCATCTCGTGATCGATTGTGTTGATCGTCTTCACCGTAGGTGGGATCAGATACGGCGATTGGAGGCTTTGAAGCAGGCGTGGTTCGATGAGGACCATTTTCTTGGTTCATGTGGTTCATTGTCGATCGAACAGTTCACCAAGTAGAGGGCCTAACACAGAAGCAGCCAACGGGGCGAAGATCTCCCCGAGAAAGCCACCTTTCTGTAAGATGTTTTCTTCTGTGCTTGCGGGAATCGCTTCTGGACCAGGGTTTGGAGACCTGTCTTATGCTTGACCAACTTGGTCTTCTGAGCCGGAGTCAGTGGCACATTCCCCTTTAAGACGTTATGTCCGATTTTACACAAACAGCGTACAAGGACCTTGGCGATGGGCGCGGTAATCATGTTGTCGACGTGTTGAACGAGTTTCTGGACGAAGTGCGTCTTGCCTGAGCCCGTCGGCCTCGCAATGAGGCAGGTAAAGGGGTGTCGCCACCGGGATTCTATGGTTGGAGGTGTATCCACTGTCGTGGTAACCCGTTCTTGTAATTTGGTACGAGTGAACCGGGGTCATCGGTGCATCAACTTTGGTCGCCGTTGTCGGTACGTTACGGTGTTAGCGGTTGTGGTTCGTGGCTTTATAGCCGTTTCATATGGTTGTCCGGGACCCAGGAATTGACGGAACTGGGCCAGCCTTGCCATTTTACGAGATGCACGAGTCTTACCTCGGCGTCGCTCGGTTTTCAAGGTGCGTTCCACGGTGTAGTAGTCTTGTAGTAGTTTTTACCACGGGCTGTAATTCTTGCTCCTAAAACGTGCCTTGCAACGGTTCCTCTTGATGATCCTCCTTTTCATGTACTCGCGGTTGTTGGGGTATGCGGCGTTTAATCAGAAAGTGCTCATCGCTCCAGTTGGGGAGGTAACTCTTCTCGAACTTGCCCTTGACTTTACAGATCCGTACAATGTCGCCGACCTTGAATACCTCCTTCGATCCAGGTTGAGGTTGCATGGGGTATAAGACACGCCGGACTTGGGCTTCGTTGCATTTGGTAACGGTAATGGGTGCTCTCTGTATACTTTCGGTGATAGGCACGACTGTAACCCTCCACCAGCTGAGGGAGAACCTCGATGTATCGCCTTGTATTCTTATATGTAAAATATTCATACATGCCGCATTTGAACGTCCTGTTAAAACTTTCGACGACCGAAGCCTTCGTCTCGTTGTACGTGTGAAAGAAGAAGACATTCTGGGCTTTCAGAAACTGTTGGAAGCGTCTGTTGAGGAATTCCGTTCCTTCGTCGGTTTGCAAATACAAAGGTCTGCGAACCGTCTTGAAGAAGCCCTTCAACGCAGCTACGAGATTTCCCCCGGTTTTCGTTTGGATGGGTACCAGCCACGCATACTTTGACAAGATATCGATGCACGTCAAGATATACTGATTCCATCGTTGTGTTTGGCAAAGGCGCTCATATCGACCAAATCGGCCTACCCTTGGGCATCTATACCACCAACGATGACCCGGTTCCGTGGAAAATGGCGGCGGGCAGCTCGATGTAAGGTATAGGTGTCTTGTTTTTTTTAACCAATCTCGAACTTGGACTCCTTGTATCCCCTGGAGTTTAGAGGCTCGATAGAGGGCGGATAATGCACTATAGCTACAGGCTGCCGAACTGCCGGGACTGTCCAACACCTTCTCCCAGCTCTTCATGGTAACAAATGATGATGGGCGGCTCTATCGTTCATTTATAACGGGTATATCTTGGGACGGGGTCGGAGTTTCTTTTTGATTTTTTTTGCTTCTGCCAGCACATCGTCCATGGCAAATGGCCAGTCTAACTCGTCTGATGACCGCTCTTCCTCTGTAAGCACCCGATCCACATCCGCCACGGCATCTTCCAACGCGGACGTAGAACTGGATGGAGGGTAAAATGCAATGTACCCCCATCTAGCCGAGGTCCAGCCCTCCCGGGACAGGCGAATGTGAACCATGCGCGGTTGTGTAGGATCCGCATCACAGATGTCTCCCGCCTTCATGATATCTACCGTATCCGCATAGACGTACAGGAAGACCTCGGGATCAAGCTGAAAAATGCCCGTATTATATGCTCCGTCATGGTCAGTACGTGAATGGCACAAGAAGTGGCTATTTCTCGTATTTATAGAGAGGAATAGTCCATGACATAAGATCAAAGGATCGGGTTGTCGATCATTTTATTCACGTAAAACGTAACATTCGTCGTCATCTCCACCTGCCATTTGGTGCTGGGGCGTTGTTGCTGGGACCATTTCAAGCTATCCAACGTCTCTATTTGGACCAGTGTCGTGTCCAGAGACGCACGATCCGTAATGGTGAAGGGCTGGTTGTACAAGAGGGTATTGTGACTGGGGTAAAATTACCGGAGCTGGTCCGTCTCTTTATGCCGTAATAAATAGCCAAAAGTGAGATTTAATGTGAAGGCTGTGGCTTGGCCCTCAAAAATGGCATAGGCGTGGTGGGGTATGCGGGTTTTATCATCTAACCGAAAACAGTGCCGGATGGTAGGCCAATGACGCTGGTAGATAGCACTCACAGCTTCCAGCATAGGTAGTACCTCCATGGGCGGTTCGTCGGGATCTGTGGTAAAGTTTCCCTCCTCAGTGGGGACTGGATTCCGGGCGAGCAGTGAGCGGAACCTTTCATGTCACATGGTTTAAGATGAGTCCTAAACAAATCGGCTCTATGTATTAGCTTTCAATATGGTGCATCCTGGGATAGCAACATGAAACGTATATCCCATATTTTCTGTAAATATCTGGCGCTGGGTGCAAAGATCCTTTCTGGGTGCTTTCATTTGGGTTCTGGCGCCGTACCAGCCTCCGTTGTATGGATGCGATTGTCACTGGGTTGACTGAGCATATCCGGGTAATCTATGATGTCGTCGTCCTCCGATGGTGGAATACGGGTGTTAAGTTTATCCAGGACATCTTTGTACGTCATGGAGGTGAGAACGGGATAGTCCCTCTCGTATTCCTGCTTGACGCGGTTGATGATTTGCTTATTGGGTTCGGCCAGTGCGTCCTCAATAGCACGAAACAAGGCCCAATGGAAGGCTGACCGCTCGTCCGTTGTGAACAGCTGGTCCACAGAAGGCACCATTTTATCAGAGGCCGTGCATAGATCAATCTAAGCTGAAGCTTCGGGTGGGATCCTGGTAACGCCTCAGGCGTAACCGTTTTTGATGTGGACTCCGGGCCCGACCAGCAAACATCCCGGTCTTCTACGATGGCGATTTTATCCTCATAGATGTGTAACCCCATCTCGGGTGTAAGGGCAAGGAGCGCTCGTAAGACCCACACCGTCCCTGACCGCCGTATTTATATTGTATTGGTTCGTCCGGTTGCGCATGCCCAGCCCTATTTATTCACCCCCACACTACCCTAGGGAAGCCTGGGTGTAAGCGACTCACTTGATGCAATTCCCCTGTCTCTGGTTCTCGGTATAGGACATGTGGAGAAAAGGAGGGTTCCCCACTTGCCATTTATGCTGGACATATAGCTGGCGATATTGTCGGATACCATGCTTGATGACGTTCATTTTGAGGGATTAACATTGAGGTAACGGAAGGACATATACAGTCGTATTCAGGGACAGATAACTCTTGCTGGGCCTAAACGACAGGTTCAGAAAGGGGACGTAGATGACTCTTGACTCTTTAAAATGGCATTAAAGGTCACATTGCCCTTGGAATTTTTTTATTATGACCTTTGTGACGTCACTTCCAGTTCCGGCCACGTGACCGGAAGTGACTTTTGAACCCTGCGCATTCCCAATAGGCGCAAGCATAAGCCATCTCTGCAAACGTCCATTCCCATACTCTTTCTCTGCTGCGTATGCGCAGAATGACGTCAGTTTCACGCCACCCTTATCCAGTCTGATACTCCCCACGAGTGCTACACATTGACACCTTCCACGGCCAATTTGGACGAATATTCGCCCATCTCGCCCCCAAAACGTCCATTCTCATACGCTTTTTCTACTGCGCATGCGCTGAATGACGTCAGTTCCACGCCATACTCACCTAGTCGGATGCTTCCCAACGGGTGCTACTCATTGGCACATACCAAGGCCCAATCGGACCAATAGTTCTCCATTCCGACCCTAAAACGCCTATTCCCTGGCAATTTATGCTACTGCGCATGCGCAGAATGACATCAGTTCCACGCCAAACTCACCTAGTCGGGTACTTCTCCACGAGTGCTGCACATTGACACCTCCCACGACCCAATCTGACCAATATTGGTCCATCTCGACCCCAAAATGTCTATTCCCGAAAACGAAAATAAACCCATTCATCTATCATCAAACGTCCAGCAAGCCAGGCAAATGTAGGAAACACTGAAACTTCAACGGCGGTCCGCGATGTCATTGTATCCGACCTCACCTTCCCAATGAAAGACTTGAATTGAGTTGAAACGCACGGATTTCTATAAAATTTCGCTGGTCTATCCATTAATATTTTATTGTTTTATCTAAGCGTGCCCGGGTTAAATATTTTACATTCGGTATCAGCGAATAGTTTAGCAGCGAAAGTAAAACCCAACCGTATTTTACCATCAGCGCAATTTTTCTATGTCATGTAAATGGAATGTGGGCGGAACGCGGTTTGCTATGCAAGTTGGTCAAGGGTTCGCCTTTGGCTCACAAATAGAAACCTTGACGTGGTGAAGGCGAGAGACCCCTGCCATCGTCTTCCACGTGGGGAGACAGAAATAGCGAGATGCCACACTCCATACCGCAAATGTCCATGCGTGGGTTCCCGCCGATTGTTCTACACTACAGCCGTAGATCTGCTCTCTGGTAGATATATTTAAGAAATAATGTTTTCATAGGGGTGCTCAATGGGTATTTTACGCACGGTTGAAAAAATATTTTAACGAAAGCTGAAAAAACATTTTGAACTTTGACAACCTTTCTCTCCCATTCCTCATTCGACTTGTAAAATGGAATCTCCCAATGAACACCTGAACTTGATGGGTGTTGATTTCACATAGCCGTGCTAAAAAGTGTACTAAATGCACGATTAGCTTGATGTTATCGACACAAGTGTTATAGAGTAGGGTATTTTCAACCTTGCCTAGTATGGGCGGACTCGTGGTGCAGTGGATAACGTGTCCGCTTCTGGAGCGCGCAGTACGGGTTCAACTCCATCTAGGACCAGGGGGATTCCCCTTCTCTCGCTGTATGGCTATGTATGGGGCTTATAACCTAAAGTTTGTCCATTTTAATTAGTCGTCTACTTTGGAGCTTGTCAAAGATCAGTAGTTGACTCTTCATAAATTTTCTTTTTTTTATAGCGTGTATATAACGAGCCTACCTCTACAAAATGACCACCATTTCTCTGTGATATCGATAATATATCACGCTTGAAATAACTTTGTAATTCTCTCCATATAAAACTCCAGTACAGTTGTTTTATGTACCGGGCCTCAATTACATGGGGGAAACGTCATAATGAATTCATGCTCACTGGCACAAAAGGCTGGTGGGGGAGGTGGGGGGGTATAGAGTTCAGCCCCCGCCCAATTTCAAATGTGATCCGCGGCTCCTGTACGGTATTGCTGACTTTTGTGCTAGCAAACACGAATACATTATGACGTTCCCCTATGTAATTGAGGCCCGATAAATGAAACAACTGTGCTGAAGTTTTATATGGTTAGAATTACAAAGTTATTTCAGGCGTGATATATTATCGATATCACTTTGTAATGGTGGTCATATGCAGAGTTAACTACTGATTGTTGACACGCTCCAAAGTAGACGACTAATTAAAATG
Source organism: Hanleya hanleyi (assembly GCA_036873755.1). NCBI lineage: Eukaryota > Metazoa > Mollusca > Polyplacophora > Lepidopleurida > Hanleyidae > Hanleya > Hanleya hanleyi. Next base: position 38,559 of record JAVTVY010031961.1, on the reverse strand, counting down.
GACAGACTATAACCGGGTCCCTTGACTTCGATTACCACCGAACATTCCCGGAGATGACCGGACATTGCCGAGGATTAACGGACATTGCCGAACATTTCCGGACATTGCCGAAGATTGCCGGACATTCAGGAGAATCAGGCGAAGCGACAACCCACGTATTTGAAGTCTTGTTGACAAGGGACTACTTTCTGTCAGCGGAGGCTTCTCCCCAGAACCGGAAGGTGACCTTTGCCGGAACTATATTGAACTTGACCTCTGTGACGTCACATATATGGCTCTGCGGATTTTTTGTACAATACGCGCTTATAAGCGTTTAATTATCATCAACCGACATTGCAAAACAAAATACTTTCATAATATTCGCGATTACGCTTCATGAGCTGTTTCAAATAATTGAGGAGCCATTTTGACTGTGTTCTCATGAATCGCTAAAAGCTAATACCAGGGTTACCTTCCAGTTTGTGTGGCTTCGTTACAAATATACAGACCACTTTAAAAGCCACCACCTTAATATCTTAGTTACTTGATAGGCTATACAAACCACATCTTATCTGTCATTTTCCTTGATATATCATTCAAGAATATCAACTGGAAACGGCCAAACTGATGCAGATTTTGATACTAGTGTGACCGTTTATACGAACGTGTCTGAAAAAATGGTGCGTTTCATCGACGTGTATGGAAACTTGCTTACCCACCGCGATCCATACGCGGTAAGACTGATCCTGGGATCGTGTGTACCCATTTTCAGCCTACTTCCAACAACTCTTATCAGGAATTCCCCGAAATCAATATCACGTGATGTCGTCAGGCAATCAGCTAAACTCTGCCGACGTAACCCCAACGTAACCCGCCATTTTCTAGTCATGTGCTGTGCTATTTGTTCAAAATTACAGATCTACAACAGCTCTTGGATGATACGGAAGTTATTCATATCTGAATCTTTTGTAAGCTCAGACAATATATGTTTCAGAAGTAGTGCGAAAAGCCTGTGATTTATCAGATTTCTCGAGTATGTTCTCTGCCGGATAAAGACCGAACAGTATACGGTAAAGTATCGGATATCACTCCACAATAATGGCGACACACGATTCGCAAGCCACCTCATTGATGGCGAAGTGTACGCAAATGAAAGTTACGTCAATCGAAATCGACTTCTGACACTTTCCGCGCAAGGCTTTTCTGGCATATGACGGCGCGGGGAGCGGCGTAAACTGACGAGAATTCCCAATTTCCATAGCTACGATCCTTCGATTACAGCTTAGCCATATGCCAGCCATCGTGAACGAGAAACGTCTTTTGGCACTCTCCGCGCAGGTGTGATCTGACATATGAATGCGCGGAGATAAAGCTCGGTGCACACGAGAGCTATCCCCTGAAACATGACGTCGAGTTCTGTCCGGTCTCTTCAACATCACAAAACTCGACGCGCGATGCGTGACGAAGAGGTCGACGTCACGTTTCAAAACGCGATGTCGACTTTTCGCGTCGCGCGTTTAGGTTTGCAAGTCGACGCGCGAGATTAACTTGGTAAAATAGAACACCATACCTGAGTAAATGGCCTCAATTGCCCGTTAGCTCAGGGTCTAGCTGTCGTGTGGTTTCAGCGCACACGGCGAGCAAAAGGCTCACCGAATTGATTTCAGTTCACGCGGAACATCGTCTTCAAGATCATGTGATATTTCATGTTACCGAGCTCACGAAAAAATGACCATCTTGAACAGTCGTACGTTAAATCACGTGAAAATAAGATGCATTTCTTTGACCGGTCGAATAAAACGACTGAACTGTTAGCTTACGTTCGCCGCACACGGTGAGATTTTCGCCTTGCGAGGGAGAATTATCAAACAAGTTTGATATTTTTCTCCCGACCTCGCGAGGCGAAAACCTCACCAAAAACTGTCCGCACACGAGAGGTAGCCCCTGGGCCAAGAGGCTGTGTCATTATGATGGCTTTCAACTTACGACAGTTAGTTATCGTACATTCTTCGGGCATAAAGAAATAACACTTCTCAACAAGAAAGATGGTGAGCTGCCATCAACCGGCTCGGACTGTTTACTATTACGACATTGACGGTTTACAACACTCCTTTACGACGTAGTGAATACCGTTACATCTCCCTCTTATTAGAGAAATCAAATAATCTTTGATTTGCTTCAAATGTCCGAATAACAAGTTCAACTTTTAGAGTTCAAGTTGTACATGTCATGTTCGACAGCTTGTTGTTATTATGTAAGAACAATGATGAGTTTCCCGACTGTAACGCTAATGTTTCAATAAAACAGTCGTTTAATAAAATATTGTCTTTGGAATGAGTAGTCCTTTCAGATCCATTTGTGACCATCTCAGAATGCAGAGAACTCAACACAAAACTGTGAATACTGAATGTAAATTCTTAAGCAACGTATTTACACATTTTCCCGCGTGAATCAAAAGTCATCAACTTAACGACATCTTTCGTCATGTTCTCAAAATCTGATATGGTGATATATAAAGAAATTTACTAGCTTTTAGCATTAATCATTTGACCAATCTTGACACACAGTTCTTGAAGATAAACAGCATTCGATTTAGTCTTCACACGCAGTTCTTGGAGATAAACATCATTTGACTTAGTCTTCACACACAGTTCGACTTAGTCTTAACACACAGTTCTTGGAGATAAACATCATTCGACTTAGTCTTCACACACAGTTCTTGGAGATAAACATCATTCGACTTAGTCTTCACAAACAGTTCTTGGAGATAAACATGATCTCTCGGTTGATGCGATTGCATCTTAAGCACTTCAATATCTGAACAGTTTAATGATACACAAAATCACTGTCAACCGGTTTCCTAATCACACGCCCACCCCTAGTCATTTGAGTGGGAACAACAGTCTGTTCTGATTGATGTTTCACCGGACCAGGCGCTGCACACATGGGCTTAGTTGCACATGCTTCTGTTTCTGACCTCTCTGGGACAGTTAGGCTATCAAGATGTTTATCATGCGTAACTGTTACAGGTTGGTTTATAACCACCTCCTGCTGCACTGGTTTGAACAACTCAAGAGTTTGACGAAGATGCCTCCTGTTTCTGCGATAAACTCTACCGTTCTCAACCTGGTCTTCGATCCGCGCTCTGACCCACACTTTCTTAATCACGGGTGATCTCATTCTCACAATTTGACCCCGTTTCATAGGTCTGAGCTCGGTCGCTCGCTGATTAGGACTGCTTTGCTTTACGTTCCTTCAGCTTAGTTTTTACACCAGAAATTGTCTTAGGTTTGATAAGATTTCCCGATGGTGGAACGATGCCTCGAACCCTCCTACCGAATAGACGCTGAGCTGGAGAACCATCTAGCCCCTCAGACGGTGTGTTCATCAGCTCGAGTAAAGCCAAGTAGGGATCGGATTTGGCCATTGTTGCACGTTTCATGAGCTTCTTGGCAGACTTCGCAGCACTTTCCGCCTTTCCATTTGACTGGGGATATCCCGGTGAACTAGTTATGTGTGTAAAGTCATATGTTCGTGCAAAATCCTGGAACTCCTCTGAACTGAATGGAGGCCCATTATCGGACGTCACTTCGAGGGGAATTCCGTGTCGCGCGAAATATGTTTTCAACCTTGTGATAATTTCCGTGGCCGTTAAACTGTCTACGTGATCTATCTCATAGAAATCTGAAAAGTAGTCCACACAGAAGATGTAGTGCTTGTTCTGGAACTCAAAAAAGTCACATGCTATCTTGTCCCAAGGACGATCGGGTATCTCGTGCGACATCATGATGTGACTGCTCATTCTGGTGACTATTGCATGCATCACATTGCCGAATATGGTTTTCAATGTACTCATTCATATTCGGCCAATAAACCACTTCCCTGGCTCGGCGAACTGTGCTTTGCAGTCCTATGACTGGTATGCAGTTTCTTCAGAACACATTCACGTTTGCTTCCTGGCACCACCAGGCGCTCACCTTTGAAGATGAGACGATCTTGAACCACTAATTCTTCTCGGAAAGTGAAATAGTTCCGGATATTGACAGGAACTGTGTTTCAGGCCACCCTGACTGAATTACTTTTATTAGCTCAGTCATTACCGTGTCTGTTGCCGTACCATCACGGATCTCTTTCACACTGGTCTCGGTCATGCAGAGATACTCAACCATGTTGATCTGTTCAACCTCCTGCTCAAACTTTGAACGACAGTTTATTGTCATGATTGTCTTGCGATCAGTGGTAGCACTCGTGCTACCATCACAAGAAAATACCCTACTCAGTGTGTCCGCTACAAACATTTGAGTACCTGGCTTGTACACGATTTCATAGTCAAACTTTTGCAGGCGCAGTAGCATATGCTGTAACCGTTTTGGGGCACTTAACAAGCTTTTCTTTTGAATCGAGACCAACGGCTTGTGGTCCGATTCAATGAGCACTTTACGCCCATAGACATACGTTTCGAACCGTTCTAGAGAGAAGACAATCGACAATAGCTCCTTCTCTATCTGAACATAAGGTTTTTCGGAGTCCGTTAGCGCCCTTGACGCATACGCAACTGGCTGGCCTAGCTGGCACAAGCCTGCTCCCAGACCGTCCTGGCTGGCATAGCACTGTATCACTACAGGTTGACTGGCGTCGAAATACTTCAGTGTTGGTGCCTTCGATAGCACCTCCTTGATGCTCCGGAAACATTTTCCATATATTGCAGAGTCTCAGAGAAACTCTACTTTCTCATGAAGTAGTTCTCTAATTGGAGCAGACAACACTGACAGACCAGGCGTGAACCTCTGCAGATAATTGAAGAAACCCATGAGCCGTTGGGCCCCCTACCTGTCAGTTGGGGCTGCCATGTCCATAATTTGCCTGGATCTTAGCTGGGTCAGGTTCCAAACCACTGTCGGTTACCTGGTGACCAATATATGGGACCGATTTGCGTTTATACTTGAATCTGTCAGGGTTTAATTTGAGGTTAGCTGACCGGCATCGATCTAGGAATGCACGAATTTTACGGTCATGATCCAGTTCGGCTTCTGCACCCGTGTCGCCAACTCTCCAGATCAGGAAGTCATCCGCGACGGCCTTCACTCCAGACAACCCTTCTAGAGCCTCGTTGACGCTACGTTGGAACTCCTCGGGTGCAGGAGAGACACCAAACGGCAAACGAAGCCAACGATATCTGCTCCACGTAGTCAGCAGGCTGCTCTCATGATCCAGTTTTACATGCCAAAATCCATCTTTGGCATCAGCTACGGTGAAAATCCTGACTTTTGAAAGTTCTGGTAAGATATCTTCAATGGTTGTCATTGGGTAGTTACCTCTCTTTAGAGCACGATTCAATTACAACACATATAAGGGAAGTGGGAAGAGGTGCCGACATACTGACTGCGTCACATGACTTCACAGAATAGTCTTCTGGTTAACCCATTCCAAAGCACATACCAAGAATCCAACGATTCGTGATATGCGTTGTATCTCAGGCACGCCTCCATTGTACCCGCCCATGTGGCAACCCGGATGACATGACCACACGGCCCCTAGCACCGGCATAAGCGGTATTAGATACAAATCTAGAGAGCTATGATGGAAATGCTCTGACAACTCGTATACTGGTAATTGGTGAGCTGTTTCGCTGTGACAACTCGTACATTGGAGAATGGTGAGCTGTATCGTCGTCAGATGTAAATGACGGCATTTAACACAAAAGACTAGTCTGTAAGGCCCGATGTCGACCCAGCATCAACTTCCCACAAATGCCAACATATATCAAAGACCAAAAGGTCTGTACAGGGGGCGGGCCTCGGGGACGAAACGTCCACCAGCAGAATCTCGTCATATACAGGAAAACATTACAACACATATAAGGGAAGTGGGAAGAGGTGCCGACATACTGACTGCGTCACATGACTTCACAGAATAGTCTTCTGGTTAACCCATTCCAAAACACATACCAAGAATCCAACAATTCGTGATATGCGTTGTATCTCAGGCACGCCTCCATTGTACCCGCCCATGTGGCAACCCGGATGACATGACCACACGGCCCCTAGCACCGGCATAAGCGGTATTAGATACAAATCTAGAGAGCTATGATGGAAATGCTCTGACAACTCGTATACTGGTAATTGGTGAGCTGTTTCGCTGTGACAACTCGTACATTGGAGAATGGTGAGCTGTATCGTCGTCAGATGTAAATGACGGCATTTAACACAAAAGACTAGTCTGTAAGGCCCGATGTCGACCCAGCATCAACTTCCCACAAGTGCCAACATATATCAAAGACCAAAAGATCTGTACAGGGGGCGGGCCTCGGGGACGAAACGTCCACCAGCAGAATCTCGTCATATACAGGAAAAAATTACAACACATATAAGGGAAGTGGGAAGAGGTGCCGACATACTGACTGCGTCACATGACTTCACAGAATAGTATTCTGGTTAACCCATTCCAAAGCACATACCAAGAGTCCAACGATTCGTGATATGCGTTGTATCTCAGGCACGCCTCCATTGTACCCGCCCATGTGGCAACCCGGATGACATGACCACACGGCCCCTAGCACCGGCATAAGCGGTATTAGATACAAATCTAGAGAGCTATGATGGAAATGCTCTGACAACTCGTATACTGGTAATTGGTGAGCTGTTTCGCTGTGACAACTCGTACATTGGAGAATGGTGAGCTGTATCGTCGTCAGATGTAAATGACGGCATTTAACACAAAAGACTAGTCTGTAATGCCCGATGTCGACCCAGCATCAACTTCCCACATGTGCCAACATATATCAAAGACCAAAAGGTCTGTACAGGGGGCGGGCCTCGGGGACGAAACGTCCACCAGCAGAATCTCGTCATATACAGGAAAAAATTACAACACATATAAGGGAAGTGGGAAGAGGTGCCGACATACTGACTGCGTCACATGACTTCACAGAATAGTCTTCTGGTTAACCCATTCCAAAGCACATACCAAGAATCCAACGATTCGTGATATGCGTTGTATCTCAGGCACGCCTCCATTGTACCCGCCCATGTGGCAACCCGGATGACATGACCACACGGCCCCTAGCACCGGCATAAGCGGTATTAGATACAAATCTAGAGAGCTATATGATGGAAATGCTCTGACAACTCGTATACTGGTAATTGGTGAGCTGGTAATGGCTTCGGATCCAAACACAGTCTGACTTTTTCATTGGATTTATGGTCCACCACCATACTGGAAACCCAATCTGTGGGTTCTGTGACAGGTGTGATAAACCCAAGTTCTTCTAGACGATCCAGTTCCTGTTTTAGTGCATCTCTAATGGCTACTAGCACTCGTCGTGGTTGTAACTGCACCGGAGACGAAAGACGAAATTCCCCCTCAAGGGTACCTTGGCCCGTGAACACATGTTTGTATTGACACTGTATATCCTTTAGGGAAAATGGTTTATCTTCCACTGTGGAAATGTTCTCCCCGTTCCGTTCAATATTGCCGTAGTTGACACGATTAATTTCATTTGGACAATAGCACGGCATCCGAGAATAGGCTTGCATCTATTAGGCACTACTTGGAACTCAACATTCTACCTGATATCACTGCGGTGGTCTAATGGTTAGAGCGTCGGCCTCGTAAGCGGTAGGTACTGGGTTCGATCCCAGGCCGGGTCATACCTAAGACTTGAAAAATGGAACTTGTTGCTCCCTCGCTTACGCTCAGCATTAAGAGGATAGAACAAGGACTGGCTCGCTCGGTGTCAGTATAATGTGACTGAGTGGGGTGTCATGTCTGCCTACGGCATGATATTTCAGTGGGACAGCACTATAAAATGGCAGCATTAGATCTACTCTGTTACAAGTAGGTACCCCTGCCTCTCCCCCTCCCCTCCCTTCCCTTCCCCGTCGTGATATAGCTGAAAAAATGTTGAAAGCGACGTTAAACCCTATTCACTCACTCACTCTACCTGCTATCAGTCTTGGGATTTGTAACCTTAATACGCGTTTTTCCAAGTGGCTTCACTTGCGTATTTGGATCAAATAGCTGCAAATACGAGTCGGAAACTTTCATGTTTTCCAAACTTGGGTCATCACATAATTCCTGATAAATGTGCACAGGCATGGCGCAGCATTTAGCACCACAATCCAATTGCAACTCCGTAGCCTTTCCCGATATCACCATGTTAGCGAGAAGACGTTTTGGAGGATTTTTCAAACTTTCCTCATGCACACTCTCAATCATATCATCTACAGTTAGCACAAACTCTGAATCAGAATCTGACGATTCCAAATCAACCGTTTTCACTCTGTGTCTAGCCTCTCCGCGACGCGGGTGCGAGCATTTTTTTTCAAAATGCCCTTTCTGTGCACATCGATTGGAGGACTTGTCTGTAGCTGGACAGGCGTCTCTTCTCGGTTCATGACGACCGCCACAAAATTTACAGTTTATTATTCAAGATAGTTTTGGTTTTCCAGATTTTTTCTAATCTGGCCTTCCATACTTTCTGGGAGTTTTAAACTCTGATTTTGACCTCACAAATTGCACCTCCTCCGTGCTTGCCTCCTCAGGGGTCATACATTTGAGTTAATTGGCTGTGGACTCTGCTGCTCGGCAAATGTCAATACATTTTCGCAAACTAAGATGTGCTTCCTGCAATAAGCGTTTCCTAGTACTGTTATCTCTATGACTCGCAACTACTCTGTCACGCAACAGGCTATAGAATGTAAATAGCCGGTTCGAGGCCAGGGAAGCCGGGGAAGCCGATGACGTCGTGACGTCAGAAATAGATCGAAGTCGTGCGGTGTTCGTCTATCCATAGTGTCATGACCATAGCCCAAAGGGGTTGTAGGTCAACGTCTGTTCACCGGACCGCGACAATAGCTCGAGATTTGCGGTGTTTCATGTCCGCTCAGCGGACCGCGTCTATAGCTTTTTGCGGTGTTATGGTCTATTTATGGAGCCATACTTATAGCCCGAAGGTGCGGTGTTCATCGTCTATATAGCGGAAGAGGGTCTGTCCCGTGGCTAAGGAAGCCATTTTGGTCTCCGTTCTCACGTACGGATATTTGGCCGATGTATTTTCCAAGGTCTTGGCGTGTCCCAAAATCACGCCGGGGTTTACGCGAATTTTCTCGACTTTCAGGCTGATATCTTGTATCACCAGTTTATACGCCAGATTTTCCTCACCCGACATCATGGTGAACTGCGGTGTGGAGCGATGCATTTTGATGTATACGTCCACGTTATTCAGCAAGTAGCGCTGTTGTTTGAAAACATCTTGCATGAAGTTTCCTTCCATTTCGAATACATTACTCTCAGCGATGAGTTTCCTTCTCTGCGTAAATCCGACATTTTGACCTGATGCGGCATCCGCGGTATCCAAATTAATACCCTCGTCGGCTACATACAGTTGGGGCACTAGCTGGATGGTTTTAGCGTCTTCACCGAAATTCATTAGCGTTTGAATGTAGGCTTTATAGGGGTAACTGTTGTCCATGACCGTCATAAGCTTACCCTGCATGGAGACGTCTATCTGAGACCACATAGTTTGAAGGAGTAAATTGATAGGGCCGCATTTTTCGTCCTTGATCAAAGGGGTGCCATCTCTGTGGGTTATTTTAGCCTTAACGTAGAGTCTGGTGGATTTCAAGTCGACGTAATCCGAGCCTTGACCGGATATCAGGAATTCGACGGGTGCATCGTCCGAGATTTGAGAAGACGGTCGAACGTCGATAACATAGCGACTTTCAACCGCTGTTTGCGTAGGGGGTAATGAGAACAACGATAATTCGCTAGGTTGACCATCGGTGAATCCTTTGTCTGTGAGGAGTGCCATGTTATAACTCGAAGAGATGCGATCTTTTGGTCCGAGCTCTCCGTTTATCGGCGGGTGAACTGACGGTAGGAAGAGAACGCTTCCTATTTATGGGTTCCTGTTGACGCGTTCTCGAGACTTCAGACTTGGCTTGTTCGACCACTTGTTGAGAGGGGGCCGTAAGCTGAATAGCCGGTGTCTTGGATTTCTTCTCGCTGACGTTTTTAGAATGAGGGTCGACGGGAATAATGTAGGATTCACCCGTCTTACCGCCGAGTCCTCCACCTTTCTGCTTCTTAAAATATGTCGAGGGTTTATGGACAGACTTTGCTTCGTTGCGATAAAATCTGATCCATTTATTCACATCGGGGATGTACAACGGTCTCCCGGTCATAGCTGTTTCACGTGGAGCGTTACGATGACGGATTCGGTGAGAAATGTCGCCGGTTCACCTTGTTCGTCGGTTATATCGATTTCTAGGTAGCGTACGTCGCTTAAAATGATGGGTAGGTAATACGGCGTGGGGCATATCCTAGATACCGGTTTTTTCAGGAGTCCGGAGGCCTCGACGTAGCGTAGTAGAGGTTGTCTTTGGATGAATATTTCTGCTAAGGCTACGACCCAAGACTCGTCGAAATGGATGCTTTTATTCAAGCTGACGCGAAATTTGTATGGTCGATTCTCGGGGAAAAGCGTCTTGGAGTCCTCGCTGTTTACGACGATGTACTTATCCATTCGACTGATTCGCAATCAACTGTCTCCTTAGGCATTCGTATAGCGTTATATAGTAATCCCAAATTTCAACTTTCAACGTATCGGAAACATCCTGACACACTGAATATGTATAGATACGTAGTAAAATTAGGCGGCCTCTATTTACTACGCCGTCTTCAAACATGCTATGGATGATAGATTTGTAGGCGTGTAAAGAGGTGACGGCATTCACCATTTGATTCCAATCCATCGTTAAATTTTATTTTCTAGCAGGTTATGAATAGCTGTATCGATGAGACGGGTTCGAGCTTTGAGTAATGTCCACTGCATGTAGTTCAAGACCATGCCCTTTGTAGTAGTTTTGTCGTTGATAAAATAACGCAGATCAACCCTCAATAACTTGGCGTAGATGCAAACAGTAACCCGGAAATGTTCGTCGATAATAACTTGCTGCGTCGGTGTACATAGCGTTGTGTTGGGAATGATGGTTATATCGCCCGATGGTATTTCGAAAACACGCGGTGTATCTTTGCCGGTGTGGTACGCGCATGAAGGACAGTGTGTTCGTTTCGTGGTCAATACGATGAGTGGTATAATTAGGAGCAATATAGCTCCTATAGAAAGAACTTTAAGTATGACGAGCTTTCTCTGGTATTGATGCATACCGGACTATGTCCGACTTCGGAATAAGCAGAAATGTTTTAAACGCATATTTATAAATACCATAGTTCTCAAATTTCGGTCGACCTCATTCTTACATCACCGCGTTTAAGATACTGTATAGACGGATTTTAAAGGCAGAGGTCTTGAGGCTGGCGATATTCTCTGGTGATAAATGGGTATTCAGGATTTCCGCGGAATGTTTATTGTGGGCGTTGAGACGATGCTTAGTCTCTTCGACAATATCGCATTCCTTTAGCGTGCTGAAGGCCGTGATGAAGTGCATGTCAATATGTTGACAGGTTTCGAGAGCCAGACATGGATGAACGCCGCTACCGGTGGCGCACCCACAACATGTTTCCGCGATCAGATTATTAATTCTATCAACCATGTAACGCGCGTAGACTTCCAGCAGAGCATCTTCAATGATATCCGGTGTGAGCGTTGCAGTATGTGGAGTGGGTGTAGCTGAGGCGGCTTCCCCGGATTCTCTGTTTCAGAACTGTCCTTATATACTGACCTACTTTATTTATTTATTTTTTACTATACTTACTATAGACTACGAGTATATTCGTAGTTTGATTGATTACCAGACGTGTAAGATGAGACGTCGAGTGGTGCGGAACGTAATCACCGTGTTCTATACGCAAAATTCCCGAATTAGCCGCGGGCTTTCATTAGTCACGCTCCATCGCTAACTATAGACACGGACCGCTGAACAGATATGGAACACCGCGCACACTTCTCACGCTATAGTCACGGTTCGGTGAACCCCGCACCTCCGGGTTATAGGTCTATATATAGACGATGAACACCGCACCTTCGGGCTATAAGTATGGCTCCATAAATAGACCATAACATCGCAAAAAGCTATAGACACGGTCCGCGGAGCGGACATGAAACACCGCAAACATCTCGGGCTATTGTCGCGGTCCGGTGAACAGACGTTGACCTACAACCCCTTTGGGCTATGGTCATGACACTATGGATAGACGAACACCGCACGACTTCGATCTATTTCTGACGTCACGACGTCATCGGCTTCCCCGGCTTCCCTGGCCTCGAACCGGCTATTTACATTCTATCACCAAAATTACAAGTTTTTACTGGACCCCTCAAAGCCGAGAACCATGCATCGAAAGATTCAACACCCTCCTGATTTCTCTTATTAAAAACATACCTCTCGTACGTTTCGTTGGTCGCACCAACACAGTACTCCTGAAATTTGGTCAGAACAATGGTCTATATCCTGTGACAGTTCTTCTGAGTCAAACTGATAACCATCATGAACTTGCAAAGCTTCAGATCCTATACAAGTGAGGAGAGTGGCAGTGCGTATAGATATTGGTTGTAATTCTAATCTGCTTGCAATTTCATAGTTTTACCATGTTCGTTTAAAATTGCGCCAATTTGAAGCCAAATTTCCAGAAAGTTCAAGTTTACCTGGGAAAGGAACGTTCTGTAACACCGTAGCGACAACCGGTACTTGATTTTTACCCGGCATGCTGAAAACGTGACCCGGGAATAAATGTCAATTGTTGTTGTTGTTTATGACAGGGCAGGCGTGTGCAGCAGTATGTAGTGGTATAGGAACCATTTTCAGAGTGAGATATTGCACACACCCGGGTTGGCACACCTGTCAAAACGGCACTCAAAATGTTCACCAAGTCCTTGTTTCACTTTTTGACACCATGTGTCGTTATGATGGCCTTCATACGACAGTTAGTTATCGTAGATTTTTCGGGCATAAAGAAATAACACTTCTCAACAAGAAAGATGGTGAGCTGCCAACAACTGGCTCGGACTGTTTACTGTTACGACATTGACGGTTCACAGCACTCCTCTACGACGTAGTGAATACCGTTACAGAGACAATCGAGGCCGTTAGCTCGGGGTTAGACTCTCTCGTGTGGACTTTAAACTGACCAGATTTCCTGAAGTGTTTTGCTGATCATTCCTGAATCAGGCAGTACTACTGGGCTTACTTCATCGCAGCCTAGCTAAGCTTGCTTTGCAAACAACTGTAAGCCTTAACGAGCTCATAATTAGTTATCGAAAAACAGTTCACCTTGTTATGAGCCAAAGGAATTTTTTTTTTTGAAAAAAATATGAGCATCGTTTTTAATCGAAATCAAAAGGTCACACTTATATATAGCAGAGTGGAATCAAATACCATTATATCGAATATGTTTGGTAAAGAAGGCTATAGCCTGCTAAATGTGAGTTTCAGAGATGATGTTTTGGTTCTGGGCTATAAGAATAATTAAATTCTGACACGGGTGTCCTGTCTGGCATGATGGGGGACAACCCTGTTCGGAGGTTGCAGAATTCCTGTGTTTTGCTATTATTTCTGAATCAGGCAGTACTGTTGGGCCTAATTCACGGAAGCCTAGCTAAGCATGTATTGGAAACTGCTGTACGGGTGACAGGTGAGCCCATAATTAGTTATCGAAATGTACTTCGCCTTGTTAAAGAGCAAACGGATTTTTTTAACAAGAAACTGAACACCGTTTTCAATCGAAATCAAGACATCAAACACATCTATTGCAAGGAGGAATAAAAAACCATCATGGCGAGTATATCTGACAAGGAAGATTGACCTGTTACATGCACATTTGTGAAATGATGTTCTTGTTCTAGGCTATATGAATAGTTCACATCCAGCAGTGATTAATTGAACAGACATATGCTTGGAGTTTGGATTTAAACACGGCAGCAATACAACTGCATTATATACAGAAGACCAGATTTATTGTTTATTTCCTGACTTCAAACACAGTACAATCTCCGAACAGGATTGTCTCCCATTATGCCAGACAGGACACCCCTGCCAGAATTCAATTATTCATTTAGCCCAGAACCAAAACATCATCTCACAAACGTACATTTAGCAGGCCAGTCTTCTTTATCAAACATACTCTAAATAATGGTATCTGATTTCACTCCGCTATAGATGTGTGTGACTTTATGATTTCGATTAAAAACGGTGTTGATAAATTCCGTTGGTTTTTAACAAGGTGAACTGTTTTTCGCTAACTAATTATGGTCTACTGCTGTTTGCAAAATATGCTTAATTAGGATGCGGTGAATCAGGCCCAATATTGCTGCCTGCTTCAGGAATAATTAGCAAAACACTTTAGGAAATCTCGTCGTTTTAATGCCGCTCCCCGCCCAGTCATCACTGTCAAAATTTATAGATATAGTTGGGTGAAAAGGACTCAAAAAGGTTTCCATTTTGACCCAAACTCTGGGTCCGTCACGTCTATACTCAAAGATACCTGGTTAATCTGACCCAATCCTTCTGAGTGATATTTCAGAATAGCCTTGCGCGGAGAGTGTCAAAAGACGTTTACGTGCCCAAGATGGCTGACGTACGGCAAAGATACGATCCGAAGGACGACCGTAGCTTTGTATGGAATTTGTACACGCCAGACCCCACGATATAACAATAGAAAGGCGGTAAGTAGGGCTAGCTCCGAAACTAGCTGCCGGTCATAATCAAATTGCATATTTTCGTGAAATTTATGACACGTATTCATCGCTATCTCAATTAAAATATTATGTATCGTAAACCCAGCAGTAGATTCCCGTATAATGTTTTACCTGCAACATGTTTGTTGGAAAACTCTTCTCTATTTCATTGCTGTCTCCTTTAATGAAGGTCATCCCTTCTTGTCTCCGGATTCCATCGTCCAACACAGAATGGTTGATATCCATGGAGTACACGTGGCCACTGATATTGAACATGCGCAGATGGTCGGATAGCCAGAGGGCCGATGCCCCGGTATAGGTGCCAATCTCTATAACTGTGGCCGGTTTGAGCTTCCAGAGGAGCATCTCACAGATTGCTAAGTCGAGTGGATCCTTCCTGATGTCAAAACCTTTCCACTCGAAGACGGCTTTCCCATGCAGTATCCCCTGTAAAACCAAAGCATAGAATCCTATAGCTATCTCAGCTGGAGTGCCTGAGTAAATCCTATATAATCCAATTCAATTTTTACTCTTAGCACAGAAAAATAACACATTCATCCGATATCATATTTCATGAAAACAACAGTAACAATAAAGGAAGAGACTGTTCAGAAAGAATCATGTTCACGAATATCCGTTATAGGATGACCTAACATTCTGTCCATTTCTGCTCATTTCACTATTTTATTCAGCTGAAAATCGGCTCGCTTATGACTGCGTTGAGTGGAACATCTTACTGTCACCCACTAGTTCTTGAGGGCTTCTTCTAGGCGTGCTGTATTGGCCCATGAACGAATTCCATGGTTATGGAATCGCGGTTTGGAAGGTAGTTTGGATCTTTAAAGAAACTTAGTAGTTCGGATCTTTAATAATTTGTAACTTTTGATCATTGTAACCGATAACATCGCGAAGACCACAGACGATCCTCGGATGTTATTGTTATTTCAGTCAAGTTGTTATTGTAGATGTGCATGTATGGTTGGCCATCCCTGCCAGAATTCGTCATTTAGAGGCTGCCTCTAAATAATATATACCATGGTATAAAATGCCAAGCCTGCCATAATTCGTATTTAGAGGCTGCCTCTAATTATTTTGTACCATGGTATAAAATGCCAAGCCTGCCATAATTCCCTATTTAGAGGATGCCTCTAAATCGCCAAGCCTGCCACAATTCGTATTTAGAGGCTGCCTGTAAATAATATATACCATGGTATAAAATGCCGAGCCTGCCATAATTCGTATTTAGAGGCTGCCTCTAATTATTTTGTACCATGGTATAAAATCGCCAAGCCTGCCATAATTCCTATTTAGAGGATGCCTCTAATTCATTTTAGCCGTAAGTCATAAACAACTCGATGTCATATCAAGAATATTAAATTTGACCAATGAGTAAACTTGTAACAAGCGTAGAGATATGGCACCAAATTTGTGAAAGCGCATATCATTGGTGGAAGTAATAAGAAGGCGAAAATTTACGACTTACGGCTAAAATGAATTAGAGGCATCCTCTAAATAGGAATTATGGCAGGCTTGGCGATTTTATACCATGGTACAAAATAATTAGAGGCAGCCTCTAAATACGAATTATGGCAGGCTCGGCATTTTATACCATGGTACAAAATAATTAGAGGCAGCCTCTAAATACGAATTGTGGCAGGCTTGGCGATTTAGAGGCATCCTCTAAATAGGAATTATGGCAGGCTTGGCATTTTATACCATGGTACAAAATAATTAGAGGCAGCCTCTAAATACGAATTATGGCAGGCTTGGCATTTTATACCATGGTATATATTATTTAGAGGCAGCCTCTAATTCTGGCAGGGATGGCCAACCATATGCATGATAACACCTTGAACGATGCGACGACACGGATTGAAGAAATAAGATACATGAACTGAAGAACTAACGCTGGTAAGTTTGTAATTGTCAGATGTAAAAGACGGTTCAAAGTAAAAGGGGACAAATGGTACAAAGACTTCGGCAGATCACTAAGGAACTGGTGTGGCCCTAGCTGCAAATGTGCCATGTTTGGGAGTTCTGATTCTTAATTATATGTATACAAGTCTTAATCGTTTCTAGTTCAGTAATTTTAAATTATTATTCCTACGAAGTAGGCTACAGATCGCAAATTGTCCGGTAATGAGTGAGTCAGTGAGTCAGTCAGTCCATCCGAATCCTTTCGTCGGCAAAATAAGGAGAACCGTTGACATTAGAACCTTGATTTTTGGCATGAACGTGCATTAGGGCATTGTTACCAGCAAGTTCTGAGCTGACCGAATTCTGATGAAAATTTGATTTATAATTATTTTTTTTATTATTTATTGTTAGCTCAGCGAGTGCACTGTCATGCCTATTGGGAACCCTTGGCTGTATGTTTCACTGTTCCTACGAAGTAGGCTACAGATCGCAAATTGTCCGGTAATGAGTGAGTCAGTCAGTCCATCCGAATCCTTTCGTCGGCAAAATAAGGAGAACCGTTGACATTACATGAGCAGTGTGACTAACGTCACAGGACCTACGAAGTAGAGTAGGCATTAGGACTCGAACACGAACTGAACTCTTGGAAATCCCCACCACCAGTTGAAATCCTGCCTATATTAAGATGGGCACCGCCCAAGTCAGAATCGCCAGTGATTTTCATAAAAATCACCAGAAATTTTCATCAAAAGTAGGTCAGCTCAGAATTTGTTGGTAACAGTCTCCTAATGCGCCTTCATTCCAAAAATAAATAACGATCGCCGATTTAATTTTACAAGTTTTCAACTAAAGGAAACAGATTGAATAATAAAAAGTTCAGTAGATTTCAAGCTTTACGTGTGAAAATACATTTACATCTCTTTAATGGTTTTCAGTGCCCTTGTCCAGGATCAAAACAACTTTTTGAATCGCATTATTTTCCCAACAATACAACAAATTTTTATGGTAGAAAGGTAGCATTAATATAGTTTACGGTAATTCAACTCAAGACCAACACAAGATAATAATGATTCTATGTCATTCTCCTGAGCATAACCGGTACAAAGACGAATAAATAGCGTCTCTACATCACGTTGTTGTCTAGATATATGAGACAACACATTTTGGGTATCGGCAATCTGATGAATGTACTATTCCGGTTTTCTTGCTTCACATTATATTCTATGACGGTTGATCGGTGATTTTCTTCATTGATAAACATTAAACCTCAGATTCGTTGTGTGAATCGGAATTACATTGCTGTGACACACCAACACACTGCGTGGCAGTGATTCTGTATCCGCTAATCAAGGAATCAAAATGGATCAAGATTTGAAATGACAAGAACAATTTAGACATATTTTGTTTACACATGTAATTTTTGTTTAAATTGTATCCCAGTGTGATATGTAGTCAATATTCAAGAGGTACAAAAAAAAACCCTCAAAGTAAGTGCTCATATTTTCCCATCATGATCAAAGTTACTTTATCTAGTTAAATTCTACCCAAAGAAAATAAATTAAGACCCTTTAAACATGCCGTCAATGCCAGATGTTGAGTTTTATACAGCTGTAGATCAGGGCTCTGGGTGCATATATCATGTTTCCATACACTTGATGCACACAACAGGGGCAAAAACAAAGCCTCCTTGAACAACCTATCTTTATACAGGAAATTCTTAACTCAGAAAATACCATTCTCTCTCAAAAGAAAACAATTTACGCCAGGAAGGCCTTTTTTATTAAGCTAATTTTGTTAGGTAGGGGCCTACTTACATTCAATAATTGTCACGAAATTTCTTTGATTATATCTTAATTGCAACCATGTTTGTTCCTCACAAACCTGACATGCTTGAGACCTAACATTCCACCATTCATGTGAACAAATTGTACTCAACTTGGAATAATTAAATTCACACTACCCATTTCTACAGTATCAGTACTATGTTACTATCTGTAGCAGTTGAAACCCAGTAAAACTTAAACAATTAAAACCAGGAAAGAAATTTGTCTGTTGAATAACAGAAAATATGGTATGGAGATTTGAATGAGTAAACTACTAAACAACTTACATGATACCAACAAAATGTCCCAACACAAGCTGATAAATTCCTTGGATGGCTTGCAGGATGGCTTTGTTTCACCCTCAGTAAATTTTATCATTGTTGCTCACGGGCTAATCTGAAGGATGATACCACATCTTTCTTTGTTCTGCTGGGTTATTGCACCAGGCTGACTTAATTGGTTGATGTATGATATTTCACCACCAGTGGCAATTTGACCTAAATTTGAAGCCTGATTTGGTCTGTGATGAAATGTTTGGATGTGAAATAGGATACACATTAAAGGCCACAGTTTACATATATCTATAACAATATACTGAATTGTGTGTATTAAGAATGGCAAGTTGGTAATAGCAGTGTAGATAAATGCACTAACAAATGATGAAAAATTAGCATTTCCTATTTCATTATCACATCACGTTTTGTACTGTGTTATATATACAGTGAAACATGCAGCCAAGGGTTCCCAATGGGCATGGCAGTGCACTCGCTGAGCTAACAATAAATAATAAAAAAAAATAATTATCAATCAAATTTTCATCAGAATTCGGTCAGCTCAGAACTTGCTGGTAACAATGCCCTAATACACATTCATGGCAAAAATCAAGGTTCTAATGTCAATGGTTCTCCTTATTTTGCCGACGAAAGGATTCGGATGGACTGACTGACTCACTCATTACCGGACAATTTGCGATCTGTAGCCTACTTCGTAGGAATAACCTTGATTTTTTGGCATGAACGAGCATTAGGGCATTGTTACCAGCTAGTTCTGATCTGAAATAATTCTGATTAAAATTAGATTTATAATTAACACTTCAGTATATTGTTATATATACGTAAGCTGTAGCCTGTAACGTGTATCCTGTTTCACATCCAAACATGTCATCATTGCCAAGAAAACTGTGGTCCGTTTTGCTCCAGCGTTTTATCGCATTTAATGAGTAGGCCTATCAGTTACTCTCCGGCTGAAAATACCCTACTGCATATACCCTCAAAAATTCAGCACTGTTTGCACAACGAAGCTGAGGTGGTTTAACGTTTATCATAAAGAAAATCACCGATCAACTGCCATAGAATATAATGTGAAACAAGGAAACCGGAATAGTACATTCATCAGATTGCCGATACCCAAAATGTGTTGTCTCATATATCTGGATAACAACGTGATGTAGAGACGCTATTTATTCGTCTTTGTACCGGTTATGCTCAGGAGAATCACATAGAATCATTATTATCTTGTGCATAGAAGGTGTTGGTCTCGAGTTGAATTACCGTAAACTACATAAATGCTACCTTTCTATACTATAGTACTATATATAAAAATTTGGTGTATTGTTGGGAAATAATGTGATTTAAAAAGTTGTTTTGATCCTGGACAAGGGCACTAAAAACCACTAAAGAGATGTAGATGTATTTTCACACGTAAAGCTTGAAATCTAGTGAACCTATATTATTCAATCTGTTTCCTTTAAAAAAAAAATGTAAAATTAAATCGGTGATCGTTATTTATTTTGGAATGAAGGCGCATTAGGAGACTGTTACCAACAAGTTCTGAGCTGCCCTATTTTTGATGGAAATTTCTGGTGATTTTTGATGAAAATCAGTGGCGATTCTGACTTGGGCGGTGCCCATCTTAATATAGGCAGGATTTCAACTGGGGGTGGGGATTTCCAAGAGTTCAGTTCGCGTTCGAGTCCTAATGCCTACTGTACTTCGTAGGTCCTGTGACGTTAGTCACACTGCCATGTATGAAATAGGAAATGCTAATTTTCCATCATTTGTTAGTGCATTTATCTACACCGCTATGCCAGCCTTAATACACACAATTCAGTATATTGTTATAGATACATGTAAACTGTGGCCTTTAACGTGTATCCTATTTCACATCCAAACATTTCATCACAGACCAAATCAGGCTTCAAATTTAGGTCAAATTGCCACTGGTGGTGAAATATCATACATCAACCAATTAAGTCAGCCTGGTGCAATAACCCAGCAGAACAAAGAAAGATGTGGTATCATCCTTCAGATTAGCCTGTGAGCAACAATGATAAAAGTTTACTGAGGGTGAAACAAAGCCATCCTGCAAGCCACCCAAGGAATTTATCAGCTTGTGTTGGGACATTTTGTTGGTATCATGTAAGTTGTGTAGTAGTTTACTCATTCAAATCTCCATACCATATTTTCTGTTATTCAACAGACAAATTTCTTTACTGGTTTTAATTGTTTAAGTTTTACTGGGTTTCAACTCCTACAGATAGTAACATAGTACTGATACTGTAGAAATGGGTAGTGTGAATTTAATTATTCCATGTTGAGTACAATTTGTTCACATGAATGGTGGAATGTCTGGACTCTCAAATGAAAGTGTGTTATACATGTACATATCCCAAGCATGTCAGGTTTGAGGAACAAACATGGTTGCAATTAAGATATAATCAAAGAAACTTCGTGACAATTATTGAATCTAAGTAGGCCCCTACCTAACAAAATTAGCTTAATAAAAAAGGCCCTTCTGGCATAAATTGTTTTCTTTTGAGAGAGAATGGTATTTTCTGAGTTAAGAATTTCCTGTATAAAGATAGGTTGTTCAAGGAGGCTTTGTTTTTGCCGCTGTTGTGTGCATCAAGTGTATGGAAACATGATATATGCACCCAGAGCCCTGATCTACAGCTGTATAAAACTCAACATCTGGCTTTGACGGCATGTTTAAAGGGTCTTAATTTAGTTTCTTTGGGTAGAATTTAACTAGATAAAGTAACTTTGATCATGATGTGAAAATATGAGCACATACTTTGAGTTTTTTTTGTACCTCTTGAATATTGACTATATATCACACTGGGATATAATTTAAACAAAAAATTACATGTGTAAACAAAATATGTCAAAATTTTTCTTGTCATTTCAAATCTTGATCCATTTTGATTCCTTGATTAGCGGATACAGAATCACTGCCACGGAGTGTGTTGGTGTGTCACAGCAATGTAATTCCGATTCACAGAACGAATCTGAGGTGGTTTAATGTTTATCAATGAAGAAAATCACCGATCAACCGTCATAGAATATAGTGTGAAACAAGAAAACCGGAATAGTACATTCATCAGATTGCCGATACCCAAAATGTGTTGTTCATATATCTAGATAACAACGTGATGTAGAGACGCTATTTATTCGTCTTTGTACCGGCTATGCTCAGGAGAATGACATAGAATCATTATTATCTTGTGTAGAGAAGGTGTTGGTCTTGAGTTGAATTACCGTAAACTACATAAATGCTACCTTTCTACTATAGTACTATATTTAAAAATTTGTTGTATTGTTGGGAAAATAATGCGATTCAAAAAGTTGTTTTGATCCTGGACAACGGCACTGAAAACCATTAAATAGATGTAAATATATTTTCACACGTAAAGCTTGAAATCTACTGAACTTTTTATTATTCAATCTGTTTCCTTTAGTTAAAAATTTGTCACCAACAAGTTCTGAGCTGACCTACTTTTGATGAAAATTTCTGGTGATTTTTATGAAAATCACTGGCGATTCAGACTTGGGCGGTGCCCATCTTAATATAGGCAGGATTTCAACTGGGGGTGGGGATTTCCGAGAGTTCAGTTCGCGTTTGAGTCCTAATGCCTACTCTACTTCGTAGGTCCTGTGCCGTTAGTCACACTGCTTATGTAATTAGATATAAATTCTTAACTGCTTGTAAATTCTTAATTGTACACAACTATTGTTTATTGTTTCTAGTCTCGTTTTACAAGAACTAATTTTAAATTATAAATTTTGTATAACCAGATATAAATTCTTAACTCTTTATTACATGTTTATCTTCTCTAGTCTCGTTCTTACATGTTCTAGTTTTAAATCGTATAATCAGATATAAATTCTTAACTGCTTCTAAATTGATGGTAGGAAAATAGAACAGCGTTAGCCAACATATGAGCTGAGTCATAATTCTACCGTTTTGGCTTTAGTCAAAATGGATAATTGATAACATGCAAGAAACCAGTACTAATCCAGTTAATGTTGTTCTACTGGACAAACATTGTTTGTTTGTTGTTTAACTTTAAATCTTTGCAAGTATATGATGACCTACTGTGTACATTTTATTATCTTATTATCATTTTAAGATATCTTATTATCTTATCTTGAAAGTAGTTCCGTATCTATCAGTCTTAGTGTATACTGGACTTTAAGGGCCCATGGTAAACATCATGCTTTAATTATCTTTGTGTTATCTTAATCTTTACTATTGGCACTTTCTGGCCAGGCCATCCCCTATTTGATCTCCCAGTCCCCTGTCAAGAGACCACATGTTATCCATCTGGGTAGTTATTATATACACTGCTCTAGTGGGAGACTTGAGTCATTTTCACTGCATCTCTCAAGTTGTACAGACGGTGGTTAGACTGTTTGTCTGGTTACTTTTTCACGCTCCTACCCTCCCCTTTTGTTCTGGCTCTCAGCCTATATAGGGTGGGTTTATTTGCAGGCTGTGACTATTTTATTATACGGAATATATTATGTTATAGATAATACACAGTACTTCTATGGATTTCTACACATTTCTACAAAGTTCTATGGATCTATAGATATACTCGTGTATTTCATGTACATGTATTTCTTGACTAAATTACGTCACACACAGTTTCGTTATCGTATTCTCTTGATGTTACCACTGGTCAACCTAGCCTTCACTTAACCCCAAATAATAAAGCATACACATATATTTATATTTTTATCTATGTCTTGTGTATTTTTCTTTCGTGGGAAATTAATTTCACTGTAATTTAACAAACCCTCTCCGTTTGTTTGTGTTCGTCATACAGCCACAGTTTTGCTCATCAGACAATACGTCATGACAGTATTGGGGCCAATGAGGGTAAAATCCTCAATTTTGCACATGATCTAGCAAATGCTAATAGGCCGGAGATGTATGTGTAATACACCTTCAAGTCCTTCTGGAATATTGCTTTCCAGAAATGCGTTCAGTTAACTATGTCAAAATTGTAATCGCCTCTCTTGTCGTACAGTCGACGCGAGAGTAAGAACTTTTCATTTTCATATTGATTGAAATTGTAGTTTAAGGGCAGCTTCCCATGCGGATTTCGCGGCCCAGCAACTCAACGTTCTATTTAAATTTCACGGTACATTTCTTAGTTCATTCAAGATCGTTACAAGCGTTATATTTTAGAATAAATAAATAACAAGGGGAGAGAAGAGAATCGACTATGTACAAGGTCGGCGGTCTGTTTTGGAAAGGTTATGCTGATAAATATGTGTTCAATGTTTTCTTTTTACAAAGGTATATGTCCAAATATATATGGTGGTCGGTGGTTTCCTTCAAGCTTCATTGTGCAAAAGTTTGCCAGTTACTTGCCTACGGGCGATGGTTCTGACCGGGTACTCCGGCTTCCTCCACCAACCAAATTGGCTGGCCCCATATGAGTGTAATAATCTTGAGTGTGACATTAAACCAACAACCATTTAAAGTTCAATATATCTTCACAGATTATGTAGGGATGGATTATCTACAGAGAGGAGATCTATATATCGTTTGTTGAATGAGACAGAACGGCATTTAAAATGGTTATCATCCGCATTTAGGCTAGTAGCGTGCCGTCCAGTGGCCAGCGGTTCATACTTCTTCCGCAGACGATGCTTCATTTGTGCACGGAACGCCAGGGACTGGTCGTCTGGTTCAAATATATAGGGAAGAGCAGCTACCATTTCCCTATAGTTTCGGCGTTGGCGCGGTTCCAGGTCGCTGAGCTTGTGCTCGTCCACGTGAACTTGTTGCTAGTTCCAATGCTTTGCGAGCATTGTCCCATCTCTTTATTTCTGCTACCATTTCAAAGTGTACATTGTGATAATGCCATCATGTTGATTCATCGAAAGTTGCAGGGTTCGTTGGTTTTCGATATCACGGGAAATCCCCTGAGGCTTGATAACTACTATAGAAGTCATTATCCCTGGTCTCTTGATTATGAGCATTTACCCCTAACCTCCATTGTGCCTGGCCTTGTTCCGGTAATGGTAAGTCTTTGACACACATGGCCAAGTGGTGGATCTTTAACATGTCCGTAGTACCGTTCATATGGCCAATTCCGTTCCCTCATAATTGGTTGACTCATCGCTTATCTATCGGCGGCATCATTGATTATTTCCCTGCATGGGTTCTTCGTCGTCTCCAGTTTGCCAGGTAGACAAAAGTCCTCCGTCATGCTGAGATTCACATATCTGACCTCTGGATTGACTGGGATATGGAGACCGTCCATCCCTCACATCAGCGCTGATAAGGCAAAAATCTCACGATTAAAAAAAATCTCACGATTAAAAAAAATCCCGAGATTATTTGGCTAGTTGAATGTGCCAGAGAAATGTGCGGAACATCAATCTCCGTTGATTGTCCAGGAGCTGGTCAACGACACTGTTTGGCCTTTCAAATTCAAACTATGATGCCACCAATTGTAATGGTTCAGATTTCTTCCGCAGACGATGCTTCATTTGTGCACGGAACATCTCAGATTGGTTCTCTCAACTTGCATCCGAATTGGTTGTATCACCAGTCAGTGATTCACGCTGCATTCTCAATATTATTCCCTGTGACTTGTGCTTCCTTGCATTCTGAAAAGCTTCATATTCTAACTGTTTCTTCAAGACTTCCTGGTTTGCCATGGTAAATGGACTTTACGAATGGCTTTACGAACCAACTTTTTTATATCCTGGGCTAATTCGGTCAGCGGTTCTCAGTCTTAACCGACCAGACTCGCTCGACCATAACCATCAGTCGTGACTGGATACTTGACCACCGACCACGCTACAATTGGTGGCAGCGGTGAGATTCTAGGCTAGTTTAAATGGATATTGCTTCCTGAGGTTTAGCATTTTCGTAATGTCCTACTGGGAACTGCCTGGTAACTGGAGAAAGTGGTGTCCAGGAATTTGATATGGTTGAGCTGTACAAATGTTTACTGTTCGAATGTAGACCTGGACGATCAAATAATACCCAAATGATAACTGGTGTGTTTACATTGGTGCCAAAGGTGAACTTGTTTGTGACACGGCTTGCTCCATTCACCAGTCCATCTGCAGTGTCTATGCTATTGTAAGTTCCTGTTTCAAGTATGAAGGATATTGAGAGATAGCCTAGTGGTACAATTAAAATCTCGTATGCTGAAGCTTTCTCATTCAGGGAAATTCTTTCGGTTACAAGATTACGTCATTGACACTTGTCAAACTTGTCATGCAAGTATGATTTTAGGTAACTGTCCTTTCTGAAAGTAAACAATACCTTCTGTCTATCTGATGAGTACATGTATGAAATATTGGCCTGTAAATTCAGTATGTCATTAGTGTACTGAATTTTTGCTAGTTATGAGTGTAAGTTTGCTTATTGTATATAAGAGTTTTGAATTTCTTTGTAGAGGACATGGACGAACTTCAAGGCATCAACACAATTGCCGATCACATAAACCAGGAAAACCTCAAGATTATGGGCGTCCTGTGAAAGAATTCTCTGGAAACAGATGTTTCGAATGATTTATTGACTCAATTCGACTCCATCACGGACAATACAAAAGAACCCTGAAGAAATACAAAGGAAAATATGCAGAGTTAAGGGTGAAATGAAACACAAAAGTAGAACAATTAGAATTGAAAGGACAAGCCCGAGCTGAAGAATGTGAATTATTACAACAGCAATGCCAATCACTAGACTATTCCAACGAGGAACTTTAGGAAATAAACAGAACTCCATTTGAAGACGAGGGATTTAAAATTTGCCTAATGCATATTATGTGTTAACTACTGTATCTGTACTATATGCAAGTACTATTGCATACACACTATATATACTATTATTGGAATATCCATGTTTTGGAGAATATGACATATGTTGGAGGGGAGGCGGGGAAAAGTAAGTAAAGGGCATCTGGGGTCGTATTTAGGGAGAGAAAACTCTTGCTGGACCGTCACGTGACCGATCGTGACCTTTGACCTCTGCGCATGTCCACAACAGCGGACAAAAATAGTGCACAGGGGTAAAAGGAAACTTCCGGTAACGTGACGACATCTCCCCCCACATGCGACCCCAGATACCCTTCAGTTATTTCAATGTTGATTAGCATCTCCGGGAAAATGCAGCAAGAGTTATCTGCCCCTAAATATGACCCCAGATATTCGTCAGTTACTTCAAAGTTAACTGACATCTCCGGGAATGCATGCCATTAAACATGGTCCCCGACAATATCGCCAACTATATGGCCAGAATAAATGGCAAGTGGGGGAAGCCTCATTTTCTCCACATGTCTCATGTGCGGAGAACCAGTGGGCCTAGAGACATGGGGATTCCACCAAATGAGTCGCCAGGACCCACGCTTCCGCCATAGCGTACTGTGGTCTGCGGATATAGAGTTGCGCATACGCAACTGAAAGTGAAATCATGTACAGAGGATCAGTGGGACCAGAGACATGGGGATTTCACCAAATGAGTTGCGTGGGCCCAGGCTTCCGCCCGAGGGTGATGTGAGGTGTAGCCATAGGATTGCGCATGTGCAACCGGAAGTGGAACCCTGTATGGAGAACCAGTGGGGCTAGAGACATGGCGTCAAGCTCTCCGTATCAGTAGATAGACTCTCAGTCTCTGTGTCGGTGTTAGTCGGTGGACTCTCAGCGCTCTCAGTATCGGCATCTCTCTCAGTGGGCTCCTCGGTGTCTTCAATCTCATGTATATTCTTCTGATGTCGCATCATATCGTAGTGTCTGGAGAATATGAGTTCTCACACAGAGCAAGTATAAGTCATGTTGACGGTTGAACGTCGGCTGTGCACGTTTTTGCGATACGTTTGCTTTTATGGACAGTAACGCCCGCCAACGCCTAGCCTAACGCTTCTACACCCTGGTTAACTAGCCTAAAGCGCTGATGTGCCTAGATATCTCCTGGAATTAACATAAATTCCTCGAAATGCAGTGACGCTCGTCAATGCCTGTCGTTACGCCTCAACGCTCGTCTCTACGCCTTAGCGCCCTATCGTAACGCCTGAACACCTTAACTGAACGCCTTAACGCCCTATCGTAACGTTTTAACGCATTGCCGATCATCCATGGACGGACATCAGCATGATGGGCATTGGAGAAGGTAAATTCCCGTCCCCAGCTGCGTCTCCAAAAAGGTTTGAAATGCTTCATGCAGGTTACCAGATTCTTGGCACGGGTAGTTATGTTGGTATCCTTTTTGGGTAGTTTCTGTTTCTTACGCAGCAGAAGACATACCCGGATCACCCATTTGTTGTCATCTATGAGCGTGATAACATGATAAGGCATGCGTTGTACTGAGCAGCCTCGGTGGTCCCACCCTGAAATGTATCAATAATAGCATCGACTTGAAGGTCGGCTTGACGTAACGCTTCGGCTAGAATAACCTCGTTGTCGGGTTCACAGTTTACGTCAGACGATGTGAACTCTGTAGTGCTCATGGTGAAATAAGAAATATGGTGCCGTGTGAGTTATTTATAAGTCAACTGCGGACAATTTTGATCTTAAAAGGTGTTTCTTTTGTGCGATTGCTATGACAGTTCATGCCTGGAGTATTCAACATCGACGCTGTTCTATTGATTTCCATATGGACCGTCTCCTCGTCCAGCAATTACATATGGGTCACGAGGTCGACATACTGCTGACGTAAAGCCCGTTGTAGTACGGGTGCTAATGCGTTATGGGCTAAAATTGCGCCTTCCTTTTTCGAATATCCTTTGTGGTGAAACTTATTTTCTGTGGCCTCCAACGTCTCGCCCACCTCGGAGTCCATGTTTTTTTTTAACTAATCCCTCTATGGTCTTATGTTCAGGTTGTGTTCATTCCCTTGTACGGGCTTGGGTTGGTCCTTCACGGTTGAGTAATGAGAGTAATCCTGAGCTGGTGGCATGAAAGGGGGGTAGGGCGCTGTATGGTGGCGCGTTGTCAGGTGTGCACTCGATGGATGGCATAAAGGTAGCAGATGCTGAATTTGTGGTGACCCCTCACCGGCTAGCAGGTGGGTCGTCAACCGGCTATCCTACGGGGTATGAGCTTTTAAGTCTACGAACAGGTAGCGGTACGGATGACTCGTCGCGGCCTGAAACGCCTGCATGAAATGGTCGATGTTCTGAGGATAAATTCAACTACCAAACACGAAGTATTGGCAGTTCAAGGCAATATCTCTGGACGCCTTCCCTTGAGAAAAGAGATTCTGGGTCAAATAGATGACGGACAGATTCCGATGATGGCATCATTTGGTAAACATGTCGGCAATGCGTGAACGCCTTGACCGCGCACGTTGGTCCGCCCAGGGTCCAAGAAATACGCTTGATCGATATCGCGGGAAATGCCTGGAACGACGCTTAGATTCTGTAACCTTGTAGTTTCGTTGGCGGACTGTCACTGGCTGTAGCACCAGACTATACGGGTATAACTGGGGGGTCCTTCCTCTAAGAATTTGATCACCCAGGATGTCTTGCCACATCCTGTTGCGCCGCTGACCGTCATGGTATAGGGGTGCTCTAGCGGGACTGGGTGGTTGACTTTGCATTTAATATATGTCGCGACGAGGGAATATTCCCTGACAGAACAACATGTGCTCGACATGGTACCCGGTCAGTGGTAGGTTACAGACTGAGGCTAATGATTTACAAACGACCTTATATGACCACTCACTCACTCACTCACTCACACACTCATTCACTCAAACCCATTCCTCCTCTTCCTCTTCCTCCTCTTCCTCCTCTTCCACCTTCTCCTCCTGCTCCTCCTCCTCACATATGCTGAGGTAACTCTACCAGATAACCTGAGTCCAGGCGACTCATTTACTGAAATCCCCATGTCTCTAGCCCCGCTGGTTCTCCTTACAGGTTTCGACTTCCGGTTGCACATGCGCAACACTATGCAGGCAATTTCGATTACCCTCGTGCGGAAGCCTGGGCCCAGGCAACTCATTTGGTGAAATCCTTATGTCTCTAGCCCTAGTGGTTCTCCGTACAAGAGTCCACTCTCGGTTGGGCATGCGCAAACCTATGTCCACACCCCACATTACCATCGAACGAAAGCCTGGGCCCCTGTGCACCATCTTTATCCAGTATTATGCGCATGCGCAGGGATCTCTGAACGCCTTCCCGTTCGACTTGAATATGCAAAGATGGTACTTTGCCGCTAGTGTTTGTTATTTCGCTCACATACACGAATCAGTGACGTTCTGTTTGTCCTAAATTTTGTTTTCAGAACGACTGGTTAGATTCTTTTCAATTCTGTATGTGGATATCTTGCGACGAGATGTCGATTTGGATTGAGTGTCATCCACATCAACAACACATGGATTTCTTTTTGTGTTGAACTTTAATCAGTATTCTACCTGTACTCAAAGTCTTGTAGTGCTCCAACACAATTGTCCTATCATTACTCTAGCAAACTACAGGCAACATTCAATTCCAATGAACCTCACATTTCTCTTGAACAATTGATACATTTTCTGTTTCTGTGTGTTTGTCTGCTAATCCTGATGTTGCATATCTGCGTCGAACTTCACTTATTTGCGTTAAATGCCGTAGGATGCTGGTCAGGATAGTGTTCTGTTTTGTCAGAAACATAGTCTCTGTTTTGCTTTAGCTCCATATGGTTAACATTCCTTTCGTTACTGCATTTTCTCATATCAGCTTTCTTTTGGTTCAAAATCTTGAAGCCTAAATGCTTGGGATATGGTTTAAAACATCTTGTTTCAACGAATTCGCTCGCAGGTGACTTTGCAACGTCATACAAGCTGCTAAAATGAGCATAAAATTAAAGCGGATGATTGAAGTAGCTTACTGAAGCCCATCTTATCACAAATGACTTCTGATGTGGAGCAAGACCAGTTCTTACACGATGGCTTCACTTGCTGCAGGATACACCTTGTCCCGAGGAGATGACTTAGGTGAGAGTCGTGAACCCTACATAGCGACATTCTCACATTGCCAGGGTTTGTAACCGCCTGATCTGTCGGTGGTATATAATCGGATGTCATGAGAATGTATCACCATAGCATGACTCTGTTGTAATTGCCTGTAATGAACCAATACGACCGTTGCCCAAGAAAAAATCTATACAGTATAGGATGTCACTCAAACGATCGTTTTCCGCAAACTCAAAAAGCCTCATAACATTTAACGCAGAGAAACACAACGAAAACTTCTTTAAAACGTATTTTATCTCATCTTAGATATATGATGATATTTTGCAGATCTTATTTTGTTGTGCTCGCAGCGCCACAAAAATGGACATTTATATGGAGACGACCTTTCATTTTTTACAAGCTCCAAAGTAGTCGAGAAAGACTTGATTGTGCATGTTTCTTACATTTAGCGGTGTGAGGTGACAATTATGATGTATGGATATATTCATGCAACAAGCCTGTCCCAATTATAGTATGTACAGATACATTAAATGGATTGAGATGTTGGTTCGCTTTAAGTTACGCAATAACATTTGCCTTGAGCACAGCTTTGTGGGGAAAAGAACAATCCTTGCGCTGTTTGATAGAGAGGCAAACCTGCTCGGGGATCATTTTTCCCCGGGATCTCTCAGCCTGTGACAATGCTAGTAAGTGTTCGCATCCAGATTTTCCGCCATTGCTACAAAAGTTTAATGTTGGCTCCGTGTCAAATGAGTCAACCAAAAAAAGTCGAAATCGCTCGTTTTCACAGCCACCGGATTAAGGGTACTGAGCCCTCCAACACACACTTTTACACACCCGCTAGAACTTGTCTTTATACAGCTAAAAGTATGCCTTATAGCTATGGTAATGTATATATTTCTTGAAAGCACATTTCTTAATGATTGCAAATATATTACTTTGGTCACCGTAAACCAGGCTGCGAAGATAATCGGATTTATATAAAAAAAATAATTTGAAATTTAATTCAAATTTTTTAAATGCTATTTTCAAAAAGTATTCAAATTTCCATAACTTACTTCATCATTTCCTGCAGAAAACAACTTAAACAGGAAATCCGTGTCTCAGCTTGATCAATTTTGGTCTAGTTCTTATACTATTGACAGTTAATTGAATATTTCTTTACAAAATCGAGCAACTCGCCGTTTTGAACTTTGGAGTTCAATTAAATCTCAATAAAATAAGAGCTAGACCAAAATGGACAAAACTGAGACACTGATTTCCTGTTGGACTTGTCTCCTACAGGAAATGATAATGTAAGTTAATATAAGTTGAATACTTTTTCGAGAATAGCCATTTAAAATGAAGGCTCGTTTTTTTAATTATTTGTTTTTGTCTTCACAACCTACAGTCCACAGGCCCCAGTGTCTGGACAGTAGAATTTAAGTTCAGTATAATTTAAATAATTTAATTTTTTTTTAAGTCATCCTATAATACAGAGAGGAAAAGGTATTGCATGCGCCATATTGGATTTGCCCGCCAAATACGAAAAAACAAAGTAAAGTTTTCACATTAAAAACTGTTTAACTGACCGTGTTACTGGTGTCCACTCAATTTTGAAACCTTTGTTATGCCATCTAACCGTACGGGAAATCTCAGATCGCCGTTTTATTGGTATAAATCCATCTCTGAAAACAGTAAACTTACGGCTTCTGTCAGCCGCTCTCTGCCTCGTCCGGGACGTAAATTGCTGTCTACGTCATCGCTTTCGGGACGCTAAACCCGCACTAAATTATTCGAGCCATCTCATTGGTCAATTATCGGGACTAGTTTTTGCGGGAAATACGAAATTGTTTTCAAAATGTCAAAATTGTCGAAAGACGCAGATATATTGATATGGTAGGTTTAATAACACGTCGGCTGCATTTGGACCTTTCAATTTGTAAAATTCAAAGCATCTTGTCATTATGTTTGTTATAAAACCAAGACGATCCAGTCAAAAATGTATATATATATAATGTAATTTCACAGCATAGGCAGATTTATGAATTACAAGGGTTGTTAATTCCCAACCGACCCAGCCCAACCGAGACGCACCCACTCAAACAAGAAAAATGAAAGAACAAAAGGTACACAGATTTAATGATTCTTTATCATTCTTTCTCCCCAGCCTAATCAACATATTGTTTTTTGTAAGACAACAAACAATCAAATTCTGAAGGAATAATTTTTTTCTAACAGAAAACTCTTAGCAACCCTTGTTTAACTTTGTCATCAAGCGAAACCTGCACAAAGGAAAGCCGCCACTGCGCGTACTCAAATGCTCGGTGCTGTACAGAAAGGCACCAGCACAATACCACACAGTAAATAATGAACTGTGAAGTACTGCTCAGTTACATGTACCGCGCAGCAATTTCAATATACTACCATTGGAGTTACAGACAGTGCTGTTGTTGTGCAGTTACTATTCAGCAACTTAATAGTATTGTACAGTTGCCAACCACTGGAAAGCAAGTCACCAAATGTGAATTTTAGTACTATTGTGGAAGCTGTTGTTACCGCGGTATACTCGCAACACACACTTGCTACTTCTCCTACCATTAGCCCACGTGACGAAAAAAACATCCCTATCTTTACTGCGCAATTGGGTGGTTGCTGTACAGTATCATGGTCTCATACAGAATCTCATCGAGGCACCGGTCATATCGTATCTCAAAAACATAAACAACAATCTTGAGAGAGATCTTTTCATTGATCCTTTGCGATCATCCTGGAAGCTTTGCACCAATCAGATTGGTTAACATTCTGATAATCATGGATTTGAGGGGGTGGGGGAGAGTGATTTCCGTTAACAAGTGCGTTATTGTTCCACTTGGGCTATATATCCCATTGGGCTATTCTCTCTAATTTAATCCACGGAGGTAAAAACACAGCAGGTGATTTTACCTCCATCTAAGTTTAACCACAGGCGGCTGGGACAATCTGTATGCCGGCGCCATATTGAACGTACGTATAAAAAGAGAACAGGCTGGAAACGGTGTTCAAGGCTTCTCGCCAAACGGGCGTAAATAAAGCTTTATCTTCTCCAAAAACTATACCACCTTCCCCTAGGACCCCCAGCGATGCTCATGCACACTCGGGTCGTCAACACCAGGTGCTTTATCCGAGTTTTAGCCTTCAATTCAAAATCAACCCGTTGGACTGTTTACCTGAGACAATGACCCAGTTTACATACGAATCGCCATTCCTCGGTCCTTTCCGCCTCCGCTCCGACCAACTCGAGTTGGAAATCCCCTACGCGTCAGCCGGAGCACGTGACCTTGGTCGGAGCGGAAAGGACCGAAGAATGGCGATTCGTATGTAAACTGGGTCATTGTCTCAGGTAAACAGTCCAATGGGTTGATTTTGAATTGACGGCTAAAACTCGGATAAAGCACCTGGTGTTGACAACCCGAGTGTGCTTGAGCACCGCTGGGGGTCCTAGGGGAAAGGTGGTATAGTTTTTGGAGAAGATAAAGCTTTATTTACGCCCGTTTGGCGAGAAGACTTGAACACCGTTTCCAGCCTGTTCTCTTTTTATACGTACGTTCAATATGGCGCCGGCATACAGATTGTCCCAGCCGCCTGTGGTTTAACCTACCTGATCAAATATCTTTTGGCTGATCATGCTGATTTCATCAATGACGAGGACATCTGTGGATATTATTCTGTTGAATATTTTCTGGTCTTCGTCTTCTTTCAATCGCCTCAGCAAATCAGTGTTGGTGTAGCGTCCATCTCTCAGGCCTGCCCATGAATGTAAAACCACCCCCCCCCCCCAACAGCTGTTTGGAGAGTAGTGTATAGCAGGCAAATTGAACAACATTTCACCCGGATGTAGAGGTCATTTGGGGCGGAAACGAGGCGGGAGGAGAGTATAGTTCCGGCAGAAGGACCAAAAGCTACCTCCAACACAGGAGAGTTCCAATTGTTGGAGGGGATGTATTCAGGTTGTATTCATCCGCGGTGATGCGGTCTGGCCGCGGTTTTGGCGGTGATTCGGTCTCGGCAAAAAGCTTCCGCGGAGAAAAAGTAGTCCCTAGATAAAATGGTCCGATGGGGTCGAGTGAGGTATCAAAGTGAAGCTTATGTGAAGGGGCATCTAATGGCCTGGGTGTGGGGTTGACATATCGGCCTTCTGCGCATGCGCGGTGGCCGAAGGGTATGAAAATAGCCGTTTTGGGATGTAGGGGAGTCCCTAATGGTCCGATGGGGTCGAGTGAGGTATCAAAGTAAAGCCTATGTGAAGGGGCATCTAATGGGCTGGGTGTGGGGTTGAACTATCGGCATTCTGCGCATGCGCGGTGGCCCAAGGGTATGCAAATAGACGTTTTGGAGCTAGGGAAGCCCCTAATGGTCCGATGGGGTCATATGAGGTATCAAAGTGAAGCATTCGTGAAGGGGCATCTGATGGACTGGGTGTGGGGTTGAAATATCGGCATTCTGCGCATGCGCGGTGGCCCAAGGGTATGAAAATAGCCGTTTTGGGATGTAGGGGAGTTACTCATGGTCCAATGGGGTCATATGAGGTATCCATGTGAAGCCTATGTGAGGGGGCATCTGACTGGACTAGTGGCTCGAGCGTTGGCACCATTCTGCGCATGCGCAGACAGGGAATTGTGGGAAAAGGGTATGGAAATAGACGTTTTGGGATGTAGGGGAGCCACTAATGGTCCATTGGAGTTGTATGAGGTATCAATGTGAAGCCTATGTGAAGGGGCATCCAGTCATGGGTGGGTGCATGTAAAATTTTTCCTGAAAAAAAAGAAATACGGAACACGGACTTTATCGAAAAATCTGAGAAAATGCCTATATGGGGTATGGGGGGTATATAGGTCGCCGGGCTTGACGGGGCTTGCCTATCAATAGAGTTATCTCCCCCTAGTTCCAGGGTTGGTGTATGTAAAATTTTTCCTGAAAAAATACGGAACACGGACTTTATCCTAAATTACGGGAAAATGCCTATATGGGGTATGGGGGTATAGGACCATCCTGGGAAACCTACCTCTCCACATTTGCGGTATAGGTTGTGGGGTCTCGTTTTCTTAGTCCCGTCAAAACAAACATGATAGGAAGTGTCCCGGAGCGAATCGGTGAAATTTTTGAAAAAAGTCACCGAGACCCATCTAGTCCCATACTGGGGGTATAGGATCAATGTTTGTCCCCCTGGGAAACGTACTTCTATACATTTGCGGTAGGGTTGTTTGGATTTGTTTTTCACGTCTCGTCATTTAGAACATGATAGGAAGTGTCCCGGCACGAATCGGTGAAATTTTTGAAAAAGTACGATATAGCCCCATATAGTCCCATACTGGGGGTATAGGATCAATGTTTGTCCCCCTGGAAAACGTACTTTTATACATTTGCGGTAGGGTTGTGGGGTCTCGTTTTACTCGTCTCGTCAAGACAAACATGATAGGAAGTGTCCCGGCACGAAACAGTGAAATTTTTGAAAAAGTACGATATAGCCCCATATAGTCCCATACTGGGGGTATAGGATCAATGTTTGTCCCCCTGGGAAACCTACTTCTATACATTTGCAGTAGGGTTGTTTGGATTTGTTTTTCACGTCTCGTCATTTAGAACACGATAGGAAGTGTCCCGGAGCGAATCGGTGAAATTTTTGAAAAAAGTCACCGAGGCCTGGGTAGGCCCATAGGCCTATACTGCATGGCTATGGGTGTATAGGGCCATACGGGGTGGACATGTTGGAGTCTAGTGGGGCCACCAATGGTCCAATGGGGTCGAGTGAGGTCTTATTTTGAGGCTCTCGTGGAGGAGCACTTGACTACACTAATGGTTTGTCCGTGTTCAATAGTCTGCGCATGCGCAGACTGGCCCGTAGTATAGAAAGTAGGCATTTTGGGGTATGTGGGTGTGTGTTTGGGTTAGAGATGGGCTATTCACGGTTCGAATGGGTCGTGTGAGGTATCAATGTGAAGCTTGTGTGGGGTAGAGTCAGAATGGCGTGTTTTTAAGTGCAAGTCGTGTCAATCTGCGCATGCGCAGCCTGGTCGTAGTAGAGAAAGCAGGCATTTTGGGGTATGTGGGTGTGTGTTTGGGGTAGAGATGGACCGCTATGGGTCCGAATGGGTGGTGGAAGGTGTCAAAGTGAAGCTTGTGTGGGTTAGAGTCAGAATGGTGTGTTTTTAAGTGCAAGTCGCGTTAATCTGCGCATGCGCAGTTGGTTGTCGTAAGTAAAGTGGCCATTTTGGGGCAGTACATGAAGGTATTTGGGGTCGACATGGGCTATTCACGGTTTGAATGCGTCCTGGAAGGTATCATCTTGTAGCTCTCGGGGTGTAGACCTCGATTTGAGGGCTGTTCACGTCACCTGTGACGTCATCGGTGACGTCATCAGTACGAGTAGTAAGTAAAGTGGGCATTTTGGGGCAGTGAAAGGTGTAGAGATGGACCATCCTTGGTCCGAATGCGTCCTGGGAGGTGTCATTTTGTAGTTCTCGGCGTGCAGACCTCGATTTGTGGGCTGCCCACAGCATCTGTGACGTCATTGGTGACGTCATTAGTAGGAGTAGTAGCGAAAGTGAGCATTTTTGAGCAGTGAAGGGTGGTATTTGGTGTAGAGATGGATCATCCTTGGTCCGAATGCGTCGTGTGCGGTGTCATCTTGTAGCAACGCCCGCCAACACCAAGCTCATGCTTCAACGCCCTGGTGAAATAGCTCAGAAGCTCTGATTTTCTAGATATTTCATGGAATTGTCACTCATTCTTCGAAATGCAGTGACGTTCGTCGTTACGGCTTAACAGACCGGAGACAGTACAACAACAACAACAACAACAACAAAAATGAGACATGAGAGAACAACAACAACAAGAAGTCTTTTCATATAGTTTATTCTCCCCAATGTTACATCATACCCACGCTGGGGGAGCCGCGTTGGGTATATTTACAATTCAAGAAGACTCTTGTCCAATCAGAGGCCACCATTTGCATCTGTCATATTCGTTCCTGCCCGTTAGATGTATTCTTGTCCAATCAGAAGTCTCCATTTCAGAAAGTTCCATCTTCGGCCATGTTCGATTGAACCGTTTATTCTAATCATCGTCGGGCAGCCCAGGATACCTTTGAGGCAACATATCCTGAGATAGTTGTTTGTGCATTCTGAGTATCTATCAGTGCATGGGTGAATACATTCACCCGATGGGTTGGTCGGTCAGCTTGGTCACGAAAAACGTAACATTGGTCACACTCTCCACTGCCCACTTGGTGTTGGGGCGTTGTTGTTGGGCCCATTCCAAGGGATCCACGGTGTCCAGTTTCTCCAGCATCGTTTCTAGCGACACTCGATTAATGATGGTAAACGGTTGGTCAAATACCCGTATGTTACTGCTCGGGTAAAAATATCGGGCTTGGTCTGTGTCCTTATGCTGCAGCACATAACCAAACACCAGATTTAATTTGAAAGACGTAGCTTGGTCATTGAAGATGGCTTCCACGTAGTTGCGTAGACGGGTGAGGTCAGTCAGTCGGAAATTGTAGATATCTTGAATAGGGCGATGACGGTAGAAACAGTGCCGGATCATGGGCCAATGGCGCAGATAGATGTCACTCACTGGATGGGCGTCCTGTAAGAGATCGCTAGGAACATTTATGGGCTCGTCCAGAAAATGTTCGATGTCGTCAGGCGTATGACTCGAAACCGTAACGCTGAGGTCCGGCTGGATATCCAGGCTCTTCTGAACTGTGGGTATAGGCGGGCTCTTCATCGTCGCATCACCAGTGGCGTTCGTCTCCCCGGGTTCATCTTCACTGGGTCTGACCGTCATGGGTGCCTCTTTAGTGGAAAGTTGTCGCTCATACCGTGGTGATGGACTATGAATCAAACGTTGGTGCTGTCTGAACCGACTGGGTCGTTTGAAGAGTCGACCACAATCGGTACATTGTACCGTCGCACCCGCGTGGAGTGACCTCTCATGGCGCAGTAAAT
The DNA here is from genome assembly GCA_036873755.1 of Hanleya hanleyi. NCBI lineage: Eukaryota > Metazoa > Mollusca > Polyplacophora > Lepidopleurida > Hanleyidae > Hanleya > Hanleya hanleyi. The sequence continues at coordinate 40 of JAVTVY010031961.1, read as the reverse complement.
GATCCTCCCGATTGAATGACCGTGAGCAGATTATACAAGT
>JAVTVY010031960.1:0-12374 GCA_036873755.1 Hanleya hanleyi | reverse complement strand
TAAATGTAAGATGAGGACCCGGATGTAAAAGTGATACCCCACACGGTCCATTCGACCAGGTATGATCCCTCAATCACTCAACAAACCACCACGAATCCCCAAGATGCCTTCTTTCTATACTACGACCAGACAGCGCATGCGCAAAATGATGAAAACGGACGATACATTAGTCCAGTCGGATCCCACCTACTCACTCACTAACCATCGTTAGTGCGTCCATGCGATAAGACGGGCGTTGGGCACGCCTCACTCACTCACTCACTCACTCAATCACACTCACACTCACTCACACACTCTCTCACAGGAAAGTACCCGGATGTAGTTCAGACAGGTATAAACATGTTCCCCAGGGTCACGCCCGATTCGTGCCTACCGGAAGTGACGTCATGCACCTACGCATCCTAACCCCAGATACAGAGTAGTACCTTTGTGCACTTAAAGAGCATATTGACGCTCATTGACCCCAATAGGTCAAAGCTCAATGTGAATGAATATCCTGTGACTATACTTTGGGATAGGGTTGATAGGAGTTTTCCCCTATGGTGTCCCTCCACAGTTTCGTAGTAATGGCCCCTAATTTCATAATACAATAGACTGCCCGTGTTCTGCTGCATCATAATTCTTCTTGTCTTCTTAATAGCTTATATCTATAATACCATCCTATTCAGCATTATCAACGCTTTAAACGAGCACGAGCAGATCGATGGCTGGCTTCGTCTACACGGTGATCGAGATCATGGAGTAAATTTTGTCCTGCCTCAGTTATGCCCCTTGGGTGTACCTAAAAATCCGTACTCATTTACGGGAAGAAAATCTGACAAAAAATGGGCAGGTTGACCCCCACTTTTTTTGCCTTTTTAAGTTGAGACCGAGCCTGGGAACGTGAGTAAGAAGTTTAATTGAAATCGCTCTTACAGATTTTTCTGAAAATTGAGCCAAATTTGGCCATTTTTCGACATTTTAAGGGGGTTTCTAGGAAAAATGAAGAAAGCTTGGAGGGGAATGTTTGAGATTCATATTTATATATCATAGCAGTGCTACATCTTAAAATAATAGCTTAATCTTGCTCTTTCAGAAAATATATACATATAAGTGACTTGGGTTGAAGAGTTTACGACAACTGGTGGCCGAAAAACGGACCAATGGTCTAATCCTTGCTCAATGGAAGAATCCCTGGAGTGCACCCTATTGTAGGGGTAAAGTCCGTGTTCCGCTTTTTATATTTTCATGACAAATCCTCAATTTACATGCACCCACTCACCCACCCTACCTCTCTCAGCAGGCCCCGATAATGATTGTCAGAACTGAACCTTTACCTCAGGATCACTCTCCAGTTTGCCCATAAGTTTCTTCATAAATTCGAGTTTGTTCCAGTTCGATTTCAAATTTTTTTTACTAAGCAGTTCCAGGTACACGCCTACCTTACGCGTGGTCATTTGTATAATTTATATCGACCTCTCTATCGGACAAATCTTTCTTTACATACCCCTAAAATCTTTGCTCCAAAAGAATGGAACACGGTGCCGTCAACCTTAAAGTCATGTGAATCCATATCACTATATCAAATCAAAACTGAAAGAATATTTACTTAATGTATAAGGCTCTCACCGACCCAGGAATATGTTATATGGCAAACAAATGCACATCGTTCATTTATGATTTCTGTTTATTCACCGAATCTATACTTAATCTTCACCCAGTCTTGTTTATCTAAATCCAGTATAAATCTGTCTTTAAATATTCATTTTTATATTACTTGGGACATTACAAGGCCTTTGGGGTTTTCATCCCGACAGATTTCCATGATGTATGTGTATAAGTTTCAACTTTACTGTACATATGTTTTATCTGATGAATAAACGAACAAACAAACAATCAAACAAACATAAACGAAAACTGAAAATTGACTGACAAATTTCAATTTTCGTTTTTTGTTTTTGTAATCTCATTGACGATCAAATTTCAATTTTTGATTTTGCGAAACCAAAAAAAAAACACGAAAATTGAACTGTGCAAGGTGCACGCATACATTTGTCGTAAATGCAAATGTTGTAAGTTTGGAGAAACCAGATCAATTTTAATAAAGTATCGCTCTCGTATTTCTATATGACATAAACTCATTTTGGAAAGCTGGAATACGGGAGCGATGTTGAGCTATCGATCTTTCTACTTTCAATTTTGCGAGATGGAAAGCTCGAACACGGGAGCGATGTAGAGCTTTCCATCTTTCTACTTTCAATTTTGCAAGATGAAAAGCTGAATTGTCAAGTGTTACACGGACCAAATAACCCTCGTTGTCATTCAAACATGCGCAAATCCAGGTCAGTGACGTCACATCGCCCCTTCGCTCCATCGCCCCTCCGCTCCATCGCCCCTTCGCTCCATCGCCCCTTCGCCCCATCGCCCCTTCGCTCCATCGCCCCTTCGCTCCATCGCTCCATCGCGCCTTCGCCCCTTCGTTCCTTCGCCTTCCGGTTTCGCATTCAGACATGCGCAAATCCAAGTCTAGTGACGTATTACATCGCCCCTTCGCTCCATCGCCCCTTCGCTCCATCGCGCCTTCGTTCCATCGCTCCATCGCCCCTTCGCTCCATCGCTCCATCGCCCCATCGCCCCTTCGCATAGCCCCTTCGCCCCTTCGCATAGCCCCTTCGCATAGCCCCTTCGCCCCTTCGCATAGCCGCTATTTTTGCATCGCATCGCGCCTTCGCCCCTTCGCATCGCGCCTTCGCCCCTTCGCATCGCGCCTTCGCCCCTTCGCATAGCCGCTTCGCATCGCTATTTTTGCATCGCATCGCGCCTTCGCCCCTTCGCATAGCCCCTTCGCCCCTTCGCATAGCCCCTTCGCCCCTTCGCATGCCACAAAATAAACGCACGCAGCGATGGACCATCATACGATCCAGATGCTGATATTACATGTCATCATATTGATTACCTGTGATATTCTAAAAGTAGGGGTAATATAATATTAATCAGTAGTAGAGCAGAAAGGGCTGAGATACTTCAAATATGCACTCTGTACAACTCCTGCACAAATACGGACTATCTAACTATTATTTGAACGGTTGTTGAAAGTAACAGCCAATGAATGGACGACGTGAGGCACTGAGTTGCCAAATTCAGAGGCTAGCCGATTTAATGCCGAGTATATGCTTACCTGGAGTACCATTTCATTTATTGAGAAAGTTAATGGGATGGGGAGTCTCCTAGTCAAAACAAACACTGATCCCGACATGTGATTTCAAAGGACCAAACGGAAATAAACTTTTAGCACACCTATACATGTACATATAATAAAGAAGAATATATTATGCATGTTTACGTGTACTCAATCACCGGATGCAGCACCGAGCCATGGTTCTCGGGTTTTATTTTATTTAGCTCTCTAGATTTGTATCTAATTCCGCTTATGCCGGTGCTAGGGGCCGTGCGGTCATATCATCCAAGTTGCCACATAAACAGGTACAATAAAAGCGTACCTGATGCGTTGAAATCTGTACGCTCAGAAAGTACTGTGGTGAAAACCCCCACTCCTGTAGCCCCTCGTATAGTAGAAGAACAATACGACACTTACCCCCCATTACCAGTGTTGGAACAAGCAAGCCAAACACCTACTGTTACGCAACAGTCTTCTCAACGTGAACCTGCTAAGACAACAGCTAGTAAAACAACAACAGAAATAGATGATGACCAGTTGGTTAATCTTATTACAACTATAGCTGAGTCAATTATTCGACTGCTTTTGCCAATTATTGACGGGGATAGAGAACAATCGTCTGCGTGGTTAAAAAAAGCCCTAGGAATAGTCAGTGACATGGTAGACAAACATTTGCGAGGGGATCTTGTCACTCCGATGTACTTATATAGTTTAATCTCTAAACCTGGTACCCTTACACCTTCATCTGTTTACGATTGTAAACATTTCTGGGAACACGGGGAAGATTAATTCGCCGCGTCAGTAGTGCACCTTATTTGCATCATGGCTGTCACTATCCTTCAATTTAACATACAGAGTATGATTGCTCACGGGTTTGAATTCAAACATTATATATATAATTTAGAAAACCAACCCGATATCTTGTGCGTTCAGGAAACATTTTTAAAAGAAATATTACAGTTTTCAATGCCGGGATATATACCTATTAGACAGGACAGAGGCGATGGCACTATTGCTAGAGGTGGGCTAGCGTTTTTTATTAAAAATAATATTGCTTATACCAATATTAAATTACCTGTACTGAAGACCATTGAATGCCAATGTATACAGATCACTCTGAAAAACACTAAAACGGTCAATATCGTTAATTTATATAACCCAACAAGATACCTTGATATTGAAGATTTTAATAATCTTCTATCTACCATTTCAGGCTCAGTTGTATTTTGTGGGGATTTCAATGCAAAAAACATTTTGTGGGGGAATGAAAATACAGATTATAATGGCCGTAAAATAAGCGATGTTATGGATATTCATGACCTTGTTTATTTAAATGACGGTTCACCTACACATTATGATGTACATACTGGAAAATATAGTGCCATTGATCTAACGTTATGTACTGGTGATCTAGCCAACGCCTCTGATTGGTCTGTAGATTTATCCTCGCCTTGTGCCAGTGATCACTTTCCCATTCACATTCAGCTTGGCTTTACTTTATTTACTAATGACATGGGGGGTCCACCTAGGTGGAAACTTAAAAAAGCTGATTGGTCTCTTTTTAATAGGGAATGTAGCAATGTGATTACGGAGCAACTTTACAGCCATGATGTAGATACTTTTCATGACAATTTAATTGGTGCAATTAATGAGGCGGCGAATAATAGTATTCCCAGAACAACGGGAAATTCAAATAATTTTAAATTACCTGTTCCTTGGTGGGATAATGAGTGTACTAATGCTATTAAACAAAGGAAAAGGGCTAAGAATAGGGCACGGCATACCATGCTTGCAGAAGATATTATTAATTACAAACAAAAAAAAGCTATTGCACAAAAAACTATTAAAACTGCACGTAGAAATCACTGGCAGGAATATTGTTCTAAATTAAATTCTGACTCAAACATTAAGGAAGTGTGGAGTCAGGTTAAAACTGTTAGTGGGAGTAATAAACGCTCCCCTATTCCTACTTTACATCATGGAAATGAGTCTTTTGTATCAAATGAAGAAAAGAGTAACGTTCTTGTGGACAACTTTGCTTTTGTCAGCAGTGATGAAAATTATGATGCAGACTTTCTTATTCATAAGGATGAGGTGGAAAAAGACAATTCTCCTTTATTTAATAATATCTGTTTTGATGATATGCCTATCAATGAAGAATTCACCCTATTAGAATTGAAACAAGCCCTACACTCAACTAAATCTAGTAGCCCGGGTGAAGATGGTATTGGCTATGACATGTATAAACACATGCCAGAGTCTTGTCTTAATGTAATTTTATTACTATTTAACACTATATGGGCGCGTATGATTTTACCAAATATTTGGACAAAATCTATTGTTATACCGGTACCTAAACCAAGAAAGGATGCTTCTAATCCCACCGCATATAGGCCTATTGCTCTCACATCTAACCTATGTAAATTGATGGAGAAGCTTATTAACAATCGGCTTATGTGGTTTTTAACAAAAAATAATATTTTATCCAAATTTCAAAGTGGTTTTAGGAAAAACAGGAGCACTACTGATCATGTGATCACTTTAGAAACCTCTATTAAAAGGTCAATTGCAAATACGGAATACTTACTTGGGGTATTCCTTGATATTGAAAAAGCTTATGACATGGTATGGAAAAACGGTTTATTGATTAAACTAAGTAATATTGGTATTGGTGGTAAAATGCTTGGTTGGATTAAGGGCTTCCTATCCAACCGACGCATTCAAGTTCGTATTGGACAGAGTACATCACGTGTTATGCCAATACAAAATGGCATCCCTCAGGGAAGTGTTTTATCACCTACCTTATTTAATATTGCTATAAATGACCTACCCGACTGTCTTGATAACAAAGTTAAGTGCTCCTTGTTTGCCGATGATAAAGCTATATGGTTTTCTCATCGAAACTTCAACCTATGTGTTGAAAAAATTCAACAGGCGTTAGATGATATTTTGAAATGGGGGAAAACTTGGGGTTTTAAATTTTCTCCCATTAAATCTGAGGCTGTTCTTTTTACAAAAAAAATTTTGCCTGAGCCACTAGTGTTATTTTACAATGGTGCCAGGTTAAAATGTTCTGATTCATTTAAATATTTGGGGGTTACATTTGATAAATATCTAACATGGCAGGCCCATATTGATATATTGATTAAGAAATGTCAGAAAACTCTCAATCTTATGCGCTGTGTATCTAAACATAGTTGGGGTGCTGACAAAAAAACCCTATTAATGATGTATCGGAGTCTAATAAGATCCCGCCTAGATTACTGTTGCGAGGCATACGACTCTGCGTGTGTCTCATTAAAAAACAAACTAGATTCTATACAGTGTCAGGCTCTCCGCATATGTACTGGAGCATTACGTTCAACACCTTTGCATGCTTTACAGGTTGCTTGTGCGGAAATACCACTATCCATCAGAAGACAAATAAGAACCCTCAAATATTTTATGAAAATTAAACAGTCTATAAATCATCCTACTAGTGATATTCTAGAACCTTCATGGTATGATGGTTTATTTTGGGATAGTAACGTTAAGCGTTACTTCCCATTTAATATTAGAGCAAACATCTTGTATGAACAAACAAATGCTGATGTTTTCTCTATCCAGAATTGTTTTATGCAGAGTTACCCACCCTGGCTGTTGACTGCACCAAATATATATATGGGATTACATACACAGATTAAAAAATCTGACCCACCCCATATTATTACTGGATATACAAAAGAATATATTAAATCTAATTGGAGTGAATACATGCAAGTGTTTACAGATGCCTCCAAGTGTCCAGATACCGGCAGGGTGGGTGCTGCATTTTGCATACCAGAATTAAAATATTCTAAATCCTTTAGAATTAATAATCATGTGAGTGTTTATACAGCTGAGCTGACAGCTATTTTAATGGCACTCAATTTTATTAGAGATACTAGTATATCTAGAGCTGTAATTTTTACAGACTCTCTTAGTTCTCTACAAGCAATGCTTAACTTCTCTTGGAGCCGGTCTTCAAGTATTTTATATGAAATATTATATTTTGTCACTACGATGACTTATGAAAATATAGTAATTTATTTCGATTGGGTTCCGGGCCATTCTGGTATATATGGGAATGAGCTTGCGGACTCTCTTGCTAAGCACGCATCCGCACTTCCAGATATAAATATACATATGGGATTGACCATAAATGAAGCCATGGCTTGTTTATATCCTTATTTTAAATCTAAATGGCAGGAATGCTGGGATAATTCAGAGAAGGGGCGTTTTTATTATCAATTTCAGCCTTCAGTTACAGACGCCTCTTTGAATTTACCAAATCGCCACGCTGAAGTACTTGTTTTTAGACTTCTTGTCGGGCATATTCCCCTGAATTCATATCTCTTTACATGTAATTTACATCCCACTGGAGTGTGTGATGCGTGTGATGTAGAAGAAGGCATCAGTCACTATTTATTATCGTGTACGCGATTTAATAATCAGAGATTAAACTTTTTTAATGAACTTATATGTGCTGGTGTCTTCAATCATACCATGGAATCCATTTTAAAGCCTAGAAAAAACCGTAATAAAGTTTTTATGGCTATTTATAGATATATACTGCACACACGCAGATTCTAATTTATATTGATTTTATTATTTTGTTCTACATTTCACATCTAGTCTTGGGGAGGGTACAACTGTTACCTCCCCTTCCATCCTGTGGAATAATTTATAATAGTTTTATTGGTTAATTAATAGTACATGCATATTACAAGTTGATGAATAATAAAATTCTAGAATAGTTTAATATATATTTTCTTACCTGTGGTTAAGAAATTATACCAATATTTCTACTCTGAGAAAGAGTTTTGTTTTAAAATGGTATCCTTGCTTTTTCTGATTGGACATTTGTGTCTGATGATACCATGAGGTCATCATTCACGGTGTTCATCGGGACAGGCATAGATATTACATCAAATCTCGTTTTTATTCACCACTCTGTTTAATATACATTTTCTTACATTTGCTTAAGGGAGGGGGTTGGGGTAAACAGTTTTATTTTAAATAATGTCTTTGCTTGTTCTGGTTGGACATTGGTGTATGATGATACCACGAGGTCATCATTCACTGTCTTCATCAGGATGAGTATAGATATTACATCTAATCTCGATTTTTCTCACATTGTCAAATCTAAATCTATATGATGAGTTTAATTTTTGTTTAAACAAAATATGCATGTGCTATATTAGCCTTTTTAGTTCAGTTTTAAATATATTTATTTTTTAGAAAGGGTCGTTAGGATTTTATTATTATTAAATTAATTGTGTTGGTCCATACATGCTCCCTTCCTTTTATGTCTCTAACCTCACCATGACATTAAATAACGCATTTGGAGTTTGATTTTTCTACATATTTTTTAATCCATTACAAATCCGTATAGTTGGATATTTTAAATCAATATATATGTTGTACATCAAACTCAATGCAACGACCTGGCGCGCATAATTTTATTAAATTGAAAGCGCCATTCAAATTAAAATAGTAGTAGTAGCGTACCTGAGATACAACACATATCACGAATCGTTAGATTCTTGGTATGTGCTTTAGAATAGGTTAACTAGAAGACTATTCTGTGAAGTAATGTGACGCAGTCAGTATGTCGGCACCTCTTCCCACTTCCCTTATATGTGTTGTAATTATTGAATTCATCAAGACGTGACTGTTTTAATGAGATAAATTTTTCGATCGAGTAATAGAAATGTTTGATAATATTTTCAGTGGCCAAGATTGAAAGTGATCGATTTTTTAATTTGGACTTGTAAATGTATTGCTTCGTGACCAACATTATAAGACTGAGTATTTTAGACAAATAAGTGTTTGTTGTTTCGCCAAAGTAAACGTTCATTGCCGTGAAAAAGATTGGTAGGTGGATTTTATTACGGAACCATGTCTCGATGTCTTTCCAGGGGGTGCGGACTACATCACAGTTCCATAGTATCGTACATGTTCTATCGTTTTCGATTCTTGATCACAAAATGAACAAGAATGATCGTCTTGAAATTTAAGTAGTTTTAAATAACTGTTTGTAACAAGGATTGTATTATTAATTTTAAATTGTAAGTATGACAGCGTTGAACAGCATGTAGTTTTTCCATTCTAGAAATAAGTCAAATAGATGGGGTCATGTTGTCCCCTCCCCCAGGACATATTGGGGTGATTATGATGTCAATGTGAAATTTTCTAAACTTTTGCGGTTGGTTTCGTTCTTACGGAAGCGTATTAGTGCCAGTGTGAAAAAAAAAATTCCGAGATTTATCTCCTAATTAGGACTTATTATCTCCTAATTAGGAGAAAATTATCTCCTAATTAGGACATATTATCTCCTAATTAGGACTTATTATCTCCTAATTAGGAGAAAATTATCTCCTAATTAGGACATATTATCTCCTAATTAGGACTTATTATCTCCTAATTAGGAGATAATAAGTCCTAATTAGGAGATAATTTTCTCCTAATTAGGAGATAATAAGTCCTAATTAGGAGATAAATCTCGGATTTTTTTTTTTCACACTGGCACTAATACGCTTCCGTACGTTCTTTACTCAAAAGCATGAGCTTTATATTTGTATACAACAACTATCGTTTTGATTCGACTAATTATTCACAAATGATTACGTATTCCCCTACCTCAGTAGTATATAGCAAGGATTAAAGCGCGCATTGACCTTTGGCCTCAGAAATTTGCATATCACGTGACAGAGGTCAAAGGTCACTGAGTGCACTTGAGTTGACCTGTATCCTCTCATCTCGTCTTTGACCTTGGATCACGTTTAGACATGTTAGAGTTGGGGTTTTTCCATCACGTGCGCATATGTATGACTTCACTTCCGGTCTGGGTGAATGGGGCGTGACCTGTGAACATGATAGGACATGTACTGACCTGTCTGTGGCGTTTTCCCCTACAATATCGTTCACCTTCGTGTTTTTTCGGTGCGGTCCGATGGGTACGTCCGTGTCTTTTCGGTGAGGTCCGTGGAAACTTGATAGGCCATGTACTAACCTGTCTTTGGGGTTTTTTCCGCCAGAATTTCGCTGTCGTCTACTTGGGCTGGGGGATGTCACGTGCCGAACACCTGGCTCCCCGAATTGCAACATTGTTGCACGTCCGTAACAATGTTGCGGCATCGTGAACACCTGGTGTGGTGCCTACGTGTCTGCGTGAGTGAGTTCACGTGCCGAACACCTGGCTCCCCGAATTGGAACAATGTTCCACGTTCGCTACAATGTTGCGGCGACCGTAAACACCTGGTATGGCGTCTGCGTGAGTGAGCTCACGTGCCGAACACCTGACTCCCCGAGATCAAGGCATGTCCATGAGTATATAGAGGGCTGAGGGTATGTATGACTGTATGGAATGCATGTATTGACTTGTGTCTGAGTTTTTTCCATCACGGGAGGTGCGCAGGTGTATGACGTCACTTCCGGTCTGCGTGAATTGGGCGTGACCTGGGTATGACTGTATGGGATGTACTGACTTGGTTCTGGGTTTTTTCCATCATGCGGCGGTCACGTGATTAGGAGTGCATGTACGGACTTGTATGCCGTCCATTCATTTGAGTCGGGGACTTGGGATCCCTACGGAAGGATTTTGCAAGTCATGGGTGGGTGTATGTAAAATGAGGACTTGTCTCGAAAATGTTATAAGCGGAACACGGACTTTACCTCTAAAATAGGGGAAAACCCCTATCAACTCTATCCCAAAGGGCTAATTTCGGTCCCTGGCTTATCGGTCTCTGCCTGGAGTGGGTGTATGTAAACTTAGGATTTGTCCCGAAAATATAAAAAGCGGAACACGGACTTTACCGCTAAAATAGGGAAAAACTTTTATCAACCCTATCCCAAAGGGCTAATATCGGTCCCTGGCTTATCGGGGCCTGCTGAGAGACATTCTCGTCTCGCGAGACTCCCTACTGCGGGTCTCACGGGTAAATGGGAGCCATCCCCCCCAAAATTTGGGGGGTGAGTAGGCGGCGTATAATTTTCACCCGTCTGTATCCGGCTTGTCATTGACCTGCTGACTCCGCCGAGTTAGAAGCAAATTGCTAAACATAACGTGGGCTATATAATTGGGAAATGACTCTTTCCGTTTCGGAGCATATCAATCGCGAACAAATTATTGTCGGTATGTATACTTGGCCGCGAAAGCGAGTTATCTAATACAGGAAGTAGTTCGCACAGTTCCGATCAAGAAAATAATATGGCTGCGCCCATGCCAGCTGGCCACGGTGAGAGAGAAACGGGTAATTTCATCGAAGCGCTGGAATTCGCTAAGAGAAAGCTGGGTGTTTGTGTCACCTTGAAAGAAAAACAAGTAGAGGCACCGACGGCAGCTTACAACGGCATAGACTGTATTGCTGTTCTACCTACAGGCTATGGGAAAAGCTTGATATTTCAACTTCTACCATGGGTTCTGCAGAAGCGGCATGGCCTGGATATGCCTATGATAACTTTCGTTGTTTCGCCCCTGAATTCAATAATGCAAGACCAGGTTGTAAGTATTCATTTTAACAATGCTACAATTTTCCTCCTCTATTTATTTGTATCCAACTTTAGCTTCATTCAATCGTACACGTTTTATGGGTTGGGATAAGGCCTACTTATAAAAAAAAATAAAAAAGATTATAATAATTTTGTGGAAAAAAAAACGTTATGAGAAAGGGTGCTCCCCCCCCCCCCAACTCAGAAAATCGAGCAAAAATGCAGCCGATGGCGCTGGCATCTGAGATGTACACATTGATCAGCTGTTTCTAATCACATGTGGATTGTTCATCATTTGAATTTGCAATCCAGCCGAGTGGACGTGGGAGGAACTTAGCCTCAGACCTTGACATTTGCTTAGGTGGTAGTCACAAATGTTGATCATAATCGACACACACAAAGGCGCAACCTAGTCATGGTTCACAGTTGTTCAATTCTCTGCCTGGTTGTCTGTGTGTTGCCCACTGGTCTTTGAAGTCGAAATAAAATGACTTTTGTTTACAGACGACGAGAGGAGATCCCATGATAGAGCAAACGTTTCAGAGCTGTTCGCATCTTGCTGGTTTCTGACGCCACGTGAACGACCATCTCTGTTTCTAACTGATGTGTACCGTTACTCGCACTTGTTCTCTGAATTGCCTCAGTTAGAATAGTTAAACATATGTACATAAACATACCGTCGGTCACATTTATGGTACAGCTGGCA